>PISW01011712.1:0-40537 GCA_004023785.1 Mungos mungo
GAGTAAACGATTGTGTTGGAACAATCATAGGTTTTGGACTTGGTTATTTATTCTTGATTTAAAGAATGCACATATGATTTTAATGACTCGTTAAATGCAAAAATACATGAGTCATTTAATGCTTATGTGTACTTAAAGAATATAGAAAGGGAAATGGGGCAGATAGACAAGACCAAAGGATAGTTACCAAGTAGTTACGTACCTATATCTGGACATCCAATAGAATCAGATGGCAGATTTTTCATTGCTACCCACTGGGGTTTACAGATTCATAATCACTAAGTATATCCAAGCCTTGAAACTACTACAAACCTGACCAATTTTTATTGCATTTTGGTAAGCTGTGCACAGATTTCTGACTTCTAGGATCTGTGACATAATGTTTTAAATCCTTAATTTTGAAGCAATTTGTTCCATAGCGATAAACAACAACTACAGGTTAGATCTAAAGCTGAATGTATACACCCTCCCACCCAGTACTTAACACTCATAGCCATCAGAAATGCAAATGTAGATGTTCACAAAAGACAAAAACAAGAACGTTCATGGCAGCAAACTGAAAATTTCTCAAAGGTCCACCACATTAAATGACCACCAAAGTTAATGGATAAGCAATTTGGATGTACTGACAAAATAGAAAATTATGCAGAATTGAAAATAATCCATAATACAGCTAAACACAACAATATATATATATATATTTCACAAAGAGGCTGAGTACAAAAGAGAACCTAAGGTGTCATTTAATTTATATAAAATATTCTGTTTTCGAATGCATATAATGTCATTTGGACTACCCTTTGTGATAGAAATCTATTTTAATGATGATGTGGGACATTAATCAAATTGTTTGCTATAAAACTATTAGAAAGAATATAGGGACATACTCTTGTTAATGTAGAAAGATTCTCACTAGAGCTTCTGAATAAGATGTTTAATTTTATGTTTTGTGTTAATTTGATTCTAGTATCTTAAGTCAGAAGTCCTGCTTCTTATTCAGTAGCATTCATTGTACACCACAAAAGTTGTCCATGGTCAGAACTCAAGTAATCATTTACTGCCTGACTAAATGAAAAAGCCATAAGAGAATCCTAATTCCTATATTTTAACACACATCATAGAGAAGGGCATTTCTGTGTCCTAGCAAATAGAGATAGCAATTGAAAATGGCATGCATTCTTGTCTGTGCATTTTGTGCGAATGTGTTACATATTAGAATCTGGTTTAGAGCATTTTGGACATTAAATGTGAGGAAGAAGCCCAAGTGAGAAGGAACATTATAGGTAATGCCTCCAATTGGTCAATAATCTGTGGATATCTTAAGTCTGTTGAAGAATGTGTTAATTTTATCAGACATTTTATCTGATAATAGGATCTTTTTCTGATTGTGTGAAGGTCCCATAAATCCTGATGCATTCACAGTGAGGAGACAGCCTGCCAGCACCTTTACAGCCCAGGCAGGTGGTTGGTGACAGGTTACTGGTGACATGAAGCCTAGAATTGGAGTTGGTTAGTGATTCTGCCCGAGGTTTGGTTTTGTATTGCCTGCCTGGGAATGACTTTACAAAAATAAGGAATACTGGAGTAACCCTACCAGTTTTAAGCTGTTTTTTTTTCTTTCTTGTTGCCTTTTGTGTATGTGTGCACATGTGTATGTAGTATGCTGTAGATAACACATGAGCAGCTCTTTCTTTTTTGTTGCAAAACAATATTGACAGCTATCCACTTAGATGTAGTAACACCAACTCAGCTGTCTCAGTGCAAACAAAACTGTTTACAAATGTCAAAATGTAAATAAAGATGAGGGAAGCTGAAGAGAAGGAAGGAGCAGGTGGAGAGGATTTTTTTTAATTGTTTTCAAAATGGAGAAGTTGGGACTTTCCCTATCACAAAATAGCAGTTAGTTTGATATTTTATGTAAAATAATTTATGTAATATAAGGAATTTAAGAGCTGGCATTGGGGCTAGATGCTTTGACTAACACAATATAGAAACAGAAAGACACAGCAAATGAATAATTACTAGCTAGATTATAGGTTAACCAGGCTTTGACTTGTCTACTCCCTTCTCCTCATCTTTTTAGGCATTTACTGTATAACTGTAAGAATATGGATGAAATTAAAAGAAAAAGATTGAAGCTCAAATGAGTTGCATTTATTCGCTTACTGGGACCTCTTTCAGAAAGTAAAGTAAGGAAGATCTCAAAGCAGTTCACTAAATTGGAGAATTATCTATAGATCTGTAATTTAGTTTTTTGGCTCTTCACAGTCCCATTTACCGTAAGCGTAGTTTTAAAAATTATTATGTGAGAAGGGTGACCAAATTACTTACCACTTGATATTTCAGGATATATAGGTCCGTGAGAAAAGATGGGAAGGCCTAGTGAAATAGAGTCTTTGAAAAGGATGTGTTTCTCAATAAATTGGGTTAGGGGGGTAGTGATGAATGATAAGAAGGTACAAGTTTTGAATGCAACAGTGTGGCAGCATGCTCCCTGTAAAGACAGGCCCTAATGCTAGGGTACAGAGTATTCACACGGCTCACTTGCTCACTTCCAAGGGGCTTATAAATCCCTGGTTACGATTTAAAATGTAACTAACTTAGAATATAGAGTAGCATTGTATCTCCTCTATGAAAGGAGCTTTTATACAGAGACCAGATATCCAAGCAGTTAAAGTCAGAGATCTTAACTTCCTTATTGCAAACCAATCATTTGGGAAATGCACTAAATTAGTCATGGTAGTCGCATTACATCAGTGACATGATAGGTAAAAGATGAGGTGCTAAGTCAAAATGTTCAAGGTCTTAAGTTCTCTTCCTACTTCCTATTGTGCCCCTTCTTGGACAGAAGTTTTTATTCATTGTATCACCATTCTGGATTCCTTTCAAGCTAAGCAGAATTGGTGTCCTGAGAAATAGGGAAAAAGAACGTAGAGAATCTAAATTATACCGAAAACAAAAAGTTGAGATGGGAGACAAGGGAGAGAGACAAGTACCTTTGAATACTGTGAGTGAGGGAGATGTCAGGAGAGACGTTGAAAGAATGTTGGCATGAAGGAGCACTGTCATCCCTCTAAGAGCTGTTAAAATGAGAGAGGTAGAAAAATGTTTTTGGAAGTTTGGAGATTAAAGGGGCACTTAGGCAGTTTTGAATTTACAGATGAGATTATGGAAGCTGAATTATAAGGGAGTTGGATAATTGACATTTAGGCAAGCAGCTTATGGAAACTGACTACATGAAACTTTTGGAGTAGTTTCGACGAACAGTATGCCACATAACATGGGGAAGGAAGTGTGAAAGTGTATCTTTCAAATGTATCCATGTGCTGATCAGTGTATGAAATTAGGGGAACACAATTAACTTCTGGGACCACTAGTTTTCTCATTAGTCAAGTGGGATAATTGCATATGAAAATAAACATATAAACATACTCACACAGTGCCCGATATTTGCTGGTTTAAACAAAAAGAAGACAAAGAAACTGCCGATATCTAAGAGTTGCATCTAAATGCTCTTTGATGGGACTGTAAACCTTCATTTTGTTTGAATGACATTGATAATCTCTAGCTGATAAGTAATTAAGTATCCCAAGAGATTTTAATACTGAGACATTTGTAAAATGTTGTATAGTAATCATTTGATGAGGAATAAGAATCTTTATCATATACCACAGTTCTTAAAAACTAGTGGTTTATGAAACCATTAAAAAGGACCAAATTCTTAGCAAATATGTCGTTTTTCTTATATTTGTAAAAATATGAGTCTTTAAACAAATATTCTTGGTCCCCTCCTTAATCCGTGTACATGCTTTACCTATTTCCTAATGTGAGTTGATTAGTGCTTTGAATATTTAGAACTCTTAATTTTAGGAGTCATAAAAAAGATAGTGCTGAACCATATTATAGCACACAAGAAAGGGATGCCAGAAACTAGTTGGCAGAACTCAGACTCTGAATGTAAACTCTGTGAAATCAGGGACATTTTCCTGCTTTTCCCTCCTGATCTATTATTTTTAATGCCTAAAACAAAGCTTAGCCACAGAGTGGGTACTTGATAAATACTTGTTAAGATAATTAATAAATAAATGAGTTAATCATATAATTACCATCATAATGTCCAATGAGTTTATCCTGTAATTTAATCTTTATTTTTTAAAACTTAGCTTTTTATAGAGCAGCACAGAAATATCAAAATTACATATGTAATTTTAAGTAGTCTAGAAACCACATTAAAGAAAAATAAACTGGTAAAAATTGTTGTAACATTTTATTCTAATATATCCAAAATACTATATGAACAGGTACGTACACACACACACACACACACACACACACACACACACACACTCTCTTCTAAATCCTTGGTGTATTTTGCACTTAAAGCATATTCAGACAAGCCACATTTTAATAAGCACTTTAAGTCAGTAATGGATTGGCCAGTGAACTTTTAGAATAGTTAAAACCTGATTTGAACAAGAGAAACTCAAAGTAAAATATTAGACTTTAAATAAAACAAGAGGTTAATAGAGAAGAGCATGAAATTCAAAGTTAAGCAAACCTATTTTGAATCCTATTTACTAGCTAAGTGACTCTGAACAAGATAATCCAATGAGTCTATGTCCTCCTGGGTAAAATAGAAATAGTCATGTAGACCTTGATGTATTGTTAATTATTTTAGAAATAATGTAGAAGGTCTCCTCTAGGGTCTGATACATAGTAGGTGCTCAGTAAAGATTGTGAACGGTAGTCATTATTTTATTATAATTATTTAACATAATTTTATGATTCTTCATAGTTTATAATTTTTTATAAAGTTTATTTATTTTGAGAGAGAGAGAGAGAGAGAGAGAGAGAAAGCAGGGAGGGGCAGAAAGGGAGAAGGACAGAATCCCAAACAGGCTTCATGCTATCAACTCAAACCCACGAACCGTGAGTTCATGACCTGAGCCCAAGTTGGACACTTAACTGACTGAGCCACCCAAGCACTCCTCCATAGTTTATAACTTAAAAATGAGATTATACTTCCTTTATAAGGGGAGACAAGTAAGGCATAACCCCAGTACTGGGTTATATGCCAAGTGTTAGACACTATCAAATTTTCTCCAGTTACTCTTGAGTGTTTATCATAAGAAAAACTCATACATGTAACATTAAATGTCCTCCTAAGCCTTGTATATTACTGTCATGGGCCTGTCTCAGTAGCTGAGGATACCCCTGTTTCCTGCCCTACCAGGACACTACTGTGCGGATGTTCGGCCTCTGTGACTGCTCCTGTACCTCCTTCTCAGAGAAAGACATTTGACTTGATAAACACGAAGGCGTATTTCCCACGACTGGGGAGAAAACGTTTTTTGAATGCATTAAACACCTAGAAATTTATCACACATTAGTTTCTCTGAAAAGTAAATTACTCCTAAATGTTCCCCAACAAAGAGAATACTCAGTGATATTTTGAAAAAATATATATAATACACAAAGAGAAATTAGCAAATAGGCTATGAAAGTTTACATGTTGCACAAGGGTTTAAAAGCAGCTATAATTCATAGATAATAAAGTAAAAATAACCAGTAACTTTCTAAAAAAACAGTAAGTGGGGGGTTGGTAAAAGGAGAAAATAAGCAAAAGTGTGCTAACAGTCTTGTGTAAAATGAAGAATGGGCTCTAGCTAATCATTACTTTCTGACACCAATATGAAATTGTTTTCAAATGATAGCTATAATTTGAATATAATATTACTAGGATACAAATAAAAACTAAAACATCTAATATAGCAGAAGATAAAAGCAAATATTATGATTTATCATAGCCCGTAATAAATTTTAAAGAAACATAGGTAGACATTGAAAAATAAGATGTACCAGATTCTCCTTAATTCCTTCTCTTTTTCTTCTTTCTTGGTGCATAAGAAAAAGCCCTGTGTCATTTCCAGGAATGGTGCCAAAAGCTCTCTCATGAGAGTTTCTTGATACGTTGTTTCCTCAGACTAGAAAGAGATGACCGCGACAACTTGGACTTGATTCAGTGAAGATGGCAAAACCTCTATTAATGAATTCAGTGATTCAATAGAGCAGACCTCTGCTCCTTGCTACCTGGAACCACTCACGACTACTACATGAGAAATAAAATGAATTACATTTCACTTAATATCACATTCTTTTCTCTATTTTGTATACAGTTAGCATAACTTTGCTAATATTAAGGCTGAAATAAAATCAAAGATGGTAGTGATTATAATAAATATGAATGGATTAAATTTCCCAACTAAGTCAAGATAACTTTTGCTTGTTGTGATTGACTTTCCTGAGCCAGGGAGACAAGATCACATCTTGAAAGTATATTGGCGTGTGACAGAGCAAGGCAGGTTTTCTCTGAAGGAAGTGTACATTCTGTTATCAATAATCTTGTGGCAGGAAATAGTGTAGGACTAGACATATAGAGGCAAAGGTCTTTTCCCTTTTTTTATCCTCTTTATTTTTATCCTATTAATGGATATGAGTTGTTTTTTAAATCTATTTTCCATGCTTCTTAATTGTGTTTAAAACTTGGATATTGTATTTTCTGCCTGGAATTTTGGTAATATCTTTAAACTTCTAGTGTCATCCTTGGATCTTCACCTGAATTCGTTTTATTACTTTTTAAATTATTTTTTTGAATCATATTTTTGAATTTCTAAGCGACTTGTTGCTTTAAGCAGCAACAGATCTTGTCTTAATATCTTAAGATACTAATTTTAATTACTTAAAAATCTGTTTGCTACATAGATACTCTTGCCTTGATGGTTACACTTTGTGGTTTTTCATTATGATGATTTTCTTCTGTGCTATTGTTTTCTTTAAATGTTTGGTGAAATATCTTTGTCTTGTGTTCCTGTGTAAGGTTTATGATAAAGTGGTATATTTTTCTGGAATGTGTATTGACATCAGCAGTGAATATTGTTGGTTTCATTGACAATACATTAAGATTCTGATAAAATTTTGAGCCTCTATGAAAGACAGGGTGGGAACATGTAATCAGCTGTCTTTCTTTTGGGGAGGAGGCAAGATAGCCTTCTCAATTTAAAAAAGTGTTTAGCTTCAGTTTGGCTCCAACATTTTCTTTGGGACTATCCAATAGCAGATTCACTATTTTATTTGAAACCTATCCTTCTGTGTTTAGTTACAAGGACAAGATCAAAACTAGCAGCATTGAATGTAGGAGACTGTTGAAACTGTTTGACAGACTTTTAATCAATTATCTAACTGACCATTCAGCTCTGGCCTCCAGCCTCTGCTGCATCTAATTGCAATAATTCCAGGTTTCTGTCAGGTAAATAGCTTTAGATTGGCCCTGTCTTTAATTATTTTGTACTGAAGTTTATCATCCAAGTTGGAGTCCAAATTGTTGATAAAATAGAAAATGTTATCTATAAAGGTCTTAAATTCTTTTCTTTGTCTAGTATAGTTTTGTTTTCCTCTGGATTTACTTTTATTTTGTGTATATCATTTTAAACTAACTGGGGACAGATCAAAAGTAAACAGACATGCTCAAGTGCATTTTGATTTTTCACCACAGAGTTTGGGTTTTCTTGCATCTCATCTAATGTTAGTTTTCATTCTTAAAGGGTTTAAAATCTTTACTCAAAATTATATCTGAGGTGATAAATGACACCTATGCTAGTATGTGTTTGTTTTGTTTTTGTGAGAAGAGTCACATTGATTTAACTACTTAGTAAAAAAAAAAAATTGGCTGTGCTCATGAGTATCCTACTGAATGAACATGTGGCTGGAGGTGATATAAGTCCAATTTTGAAGACCCAGGAATCCAAACAAAACCTACATGATTAACTTTAGGGATTCTCTTTCTCATTAGATTCCTTGAGAATATCAACTATTATCAGTTATAAAACTCTACAGTTCGTGTCTCCTTGTGCTCTTATTTCCTCTCCTCCTTGCCCTTCTCTTTCTGCACTTCATTTTCTTCTTGAGAGAGTTGTAAGAAAATACATGGAAGAGCTCCTTGACAGAGGTCTTGGCAGTGATTATTTGGATAAGATATCAAAAATAAGCAATAAGAGCAAAAACCATCAAGTGGAACTACATAAAACATAAAAGCTTCTGCACAGCAAAAGCAACAACAAAATGAAAGGGCAAATGAAGGAATGGAACGTCTATTTGTAAATGGACTATCTGATAAAGGGTGAATACCAAAAATATTTAAGAACCCATATAACTCAAAGCCAAAAAAATGAGATTAGAAAGTGGGCAAAGAATTTGAATAGACAGTTTTGTAAGAAAGACATATAAATGGACAACAGGCACATGGAAAGATGCTCAGCATCACTAATGATCAAAGAAATGCATATCAAAACTACAATGAAATATCACTTTGTACCTTTTAGAATGGCTATCCTCAAAGAGACAAGAGATAACAAATATTGGCAAAGATGTGGAGAAATGGAATCCTTTTCTTGTCAACATTTGGTGGGAATATAAATTGGAACAGCGAAACTACAGAAAACACTATGAAGTCTCTTTAAAAATTTAATTTATTCCAGCACTTTCACTTCTAGGTATATAGCTAAGGGAAATAAAATCAGAATCTTGAAGGGATATATGTATCCCCATATTTACTACAGTATTATTCATGATAGGCAAGATATGCAAACAACCTAAGTGTTCATCTATGCATGAATAAGAAAATGTGAAATGTGCATGCACGTACACACACACACACACACACACACACACACACACACACACGAATATTATTCAGCCATGAGAGAGAAGAAAATCCTGCCATTTATGGTCTGGATGAGCTTTGAAGATACTATGCTAAGTGCCACTGACCAGTAGATATAGACCATACCTTGGTAAATTATGTAATAAAAAAAAAAACATAAGCAAATAAGGAAGCAATTATCTACCAGGTAATTTAATCACTTGTAGTCATAAATACTATCTGCAGCTATTTTTTTTAACAAATTGAAAATGTGTGTGCACAGATAATGTATATGATGAATTTTAGTGCAGGAGAAATTTGTATGGTTGAATTATAACACTTGGGAATTACAGGTTTGAGTAGCTCTTTCATTCCTTGGTTTATCAGTCTCTGTTTCAGCTTCCTATAACTATTGAGTAGTAAAATGTTTATTACAATATGCCATAGTGAAAACTATTTACATTGCTAACATATGGGTCTATTTCACATTGTGACAAGAGAAACAGAATGCATAAATACATGTTATTTACATCATGATGTAGCTTTTAATCAGACAGCAAAACAAAGAGGTGAAAAAGTGTTCATGTAGTGCAAGTAGATGGTTTGATGTTTTTTGCTTGAGTAAAAATGATTGGCACCTGATTTTATTAATGAATGCAAATGGTATATGGTAATTAAAGTATACATGTCTGTCTCTTCTAGGTAAGTATGGGCATCCTATCAAAGAAACAAGAAAAGGATCATAAGTGAATAAATTCTGTACTCAGACATGCTATCTTCTCCCTGTTTCACATGTTGTCATAGCAACAACTGACTTCATATGGTCTGACTCAGCAACCAAAGAGGAAAGAAATGTCCTGTTGTCTGTAATCTGTTGTTAGAAGTGATGTCTTTAGATTGTGCAGTAATAAGAGGTGATGCTTAAACGCACTGGATTTTCTTTTGTGATTGCAACAAAATCAATAATTACTCTGTATTTCAGGGCAGCTATCCCTTGGGAATTTGGGTGGTAATTTCTATGGGTGAGGAACAGAGTGTTTTTAAGGATATTATTGTGAAGGTTTGTACAAAATAGAAGTAGTGTAACCTTTAAATAGTTATTTGTCCAAACATGTTGTGCATAACTTAGTAATGAGCAAAGGCATAGAAAATGAGATTTTTGAACAAAGAACTGTTGTAGGAACACAGAAAATTCAATTCTACCTTTCTTGATATTTTCCTTGTTTTAGAATATTTAGTAGTCCTTTGTCCTATTGAGATAATTATTTTCTTTATAAAATAAAATGATAAAAAGAAAAAGGGGGGAAATAATAACTATTTTGAATATTATAGTGTCTGGTACTGATGTTCTTCGAAATAGCATACTAATGAAACAGGAAAAATTGGCTTCTCGAGGTTTGTACACTTTTATATCTGGACTGTGTTGAAAAGATAGGAATTAACCTGAATAAGATCACTAATTTTTTATTGCCTTGGGTAAACTAAAAAAGAACAAAAGTAAATCTTTAAAGAAGTAACTTAAAATGTTTTAATTTCGTTTATTTAGTTTCTAATTCCTGAATGAAATGGGTTTAGATGTCTGTTTTTTCAAGAGATTTCCACTCAGTAGACGACACAGCCATTATAAACAGCTTTAATCTCTGCAGAAAATGTAAGCAGGGCCTGAAAGTGGTCCCTACATGGGAAAACACATGGAAAAAGCCATCTTTTTTTGTTTGCTCAATTTTTCATTTCACTATTAGAGCTATATTTATCGCTTTCTCTAGAAAATGTGATGTTTTTTAATATGAGCACTAAGCTAGTAAGGAATACAATTATGAATGGAAACAGAAATCTGACCTAATGCACGGGTGTGTATGCATTGTCAATACCTTAGTCTCTGCCCCTAGTCCTAACACAGGGACACGCCAACGCCTTTGAGTCCAGGTTTGGCCTAAGAATTTAACAAAGTGGTCCTGGCAACCATTTCTGGGAATTTTCGGCTCTACCATGTTAACTTATCTTTGTTTAGTGAAAAATAGCAAGGAAGAAATTAAACACCTTAAAAATCTGACATGTGATTAACATCATCTTCTTGACTATATTGTTCAGTCTGCCAGTCATTCACTTCACTCAGGTGATTTGGCTTATCTTTTAAAGATGAACTGAAATGGGATATGTGTGGTATCTGAGTTGGTTAAATGTCTGACTCTTGATTTTGGCTCAGGTCATGATTTCATGGTTGTGGGGTTAAACCTTGCAGTCATCTCTGCACCGAGCATGGAACCTCCTCTCGATCTCTCGCAATCAAGCAATCAAATCGGAAAGACAGAGATTTATTCACTTCCTGTCATCTGTCTCTGTTCCATCATCTGTGAGTTCTGTGCCTCAAGAATACTGAATCAGATTAGTATAACATCAAATGCTTGGAGCTTCCTGGAAAAATGACCCAACATTAATACAAGGCAATGTTACTCATTTTTTAAAATGACTCACTCCCTACAGTTCTTAGTTTCTCGTCTAAAAATTGTAAATGTTGCAAGTCACAGTATTTATTTTGGCTTAAAGACTGGTCCTAAATTTATCAAACTGGTTTTGAAGCAAGTTAGGCTTTGAACAGGGCCAAAATAAATCTGAAACTAAATATTCCTCCTTTAACTTTTCTCCATATTCCAAGAGTAGAGTCTCCTTTTTTCCTCCACTCATCTGTATCTTTGGACATTCCACTAATGATGAAATTCAGAGAGATGATTGCAGCATCCCTCATGTTACCTTCAAAAGGTGAAATATCCCCCACTTTGTATTTATTTGGTTTCAAATTTTATTATGTGTAGACCAGCAGGAGACCTTGTTTTCCCTGTATCTATTAGAGCACAGTTAAACAACTGGGAGCCTCAGCCCAAATACTGGATTTTTTCTGTCCTGTGTCTTCCAATTCAGAAAGCCTTGTTTCTTTATCAGATTCCCTTCCCAACCTCCTTCATGACAGGAATTGACGTAAGGGTAAATGTCTTTTAAATGGTGAGAAGTAGGCCAGAAACAGTTGGAAGGAAATAAATCTTTGCTTGGGACTCCTCTGCAGTCTCCAGGAGTTCGTGGGAGACCAGAGTCATGAGGGCTTGATTCCAAAAGAGTAAATCTCTGTTCTCTAGCTGCTTGTGGAGGTAGAGTACTTTGTTTAGTGGCTCACAGTAGTGAAAAGAAGGTAGTCAAAAATGTGTCTTCCTATATCGGAGTCAAAAATAGAATGGTCTCTTTTTTAAATTTTTTTGAAATCTATTTTTGAGAGAGACAAACTGTGAGTGAGGGCAGAGAGAGAGAAAGGGAGACACAGAATCTGAAGCAGGCTCCAAACTCAGTGCTGTCAGCACAGAGCCCGAAGTGGGGCTCAAACCCATGAACAGTGAGATCATGACCTGAGCTGAAGTCAGACACTTAAACAACTGAGCCACTCAGGCACTCCATGTTCTCTTAAACTCCACCAACCCTTTAGTTTTTTGAGATCACGTAAGAATGAAAAGATGAAACTCTATTTTAGAAAATTGCTGTGTGACTCTGACGTTCTACCTTTCATTCCCTGCCACTGAGTTAACAGCACTGTGTTCATCTCTATTAGTCACCTAGTCCCTACTTATAATGGCAAGTGCACGCATGTTTACCTATGTGTGCATACACGTGTGTGTACATGCCTGTTACTAGAAATAAATGCTATGGTGAGAGCATAGGCTTTAGTCCTGGATTCCAATGGTAGACAAATAACATGTTGTCTTCCTTTATGAGATGTGGAAAAGAGTACATTTATATGTCTTTATATTGTAAGTTAAATATAATAGCATGCATTAAATACCTGGAATAGGGCATGACATAGCAAATAGTGTGTGTTAGTTTCTTCCCTAGCCCCCATATCTCGGAAATATCTCTTTGTGATAACCTGATATATGCTTACTGCATTAGCTAGTTACTAGTGCATTAAAAACTCTCTAAATAGTTAACATTTTTAAATTTCTCATGAAGATAAAACTAAGTGGTCCTGTTAATCTTGGCTAGGCTTGACTAACTTCACTATGGCTTGTCAAATGCTCAATGATAGATTAGCTTGAGGAGACTGAGTTTAGCATGACCTTGGAAATGAGGACTTGCCTAGTTCCCTGTTTGTCCTTTCCTTTGAACATTCTTACCTGAAGACAGGGATTCCAGAGCAAGCAAGTTCTGCTGTGAGATACAGCAAGGAAAAAGGAGCATGTGCTTTTCAAGTTGGGATCACATTTGCTAATATCTCATTGGTCACACAAAGTCACATGACTGAATCACTACAAAGAGGCTGTAAAACTACATGACAAAAGACAAGGCCATTTGTACCATTCACCTATCACCCTTGCAAGGTGTTACCTCAGGGCATTTTAGTCATGATTTGATCAGAGAAGCATATCCTCTACAACTCATCAACTGAGAGACAATAAGAGATTTACTTTAGGAATTAAACTTTACATAATTGTGGAAACTATTAGAGTAGGTTGTGCGGGACTCTGTCTAGTCTTGATTCTGAAGCCATTTTGCTCAGCCAGACTCTCATTCAGGAAGCAAAACAGGATGTCAGAGAAATCTATGATCACACTCAGGAAGATAAATTGAGAACCATATCTATCTCAAGCCACCTCTAGCCTCAGAGTAGTGATCCACTGCTAGTAGTTGTCTTTGCCACAAGCTACAAACACCTGGGCCCAAAAATCAAACTGAAGGAGAGGATCTGAGAGCTAGAGGAGGTGCTAGTCTAGGTATTGCCCTAGTCCATTCCTCAGCTGCCTGAAGTTCTACCTTAAACTTCAGAGTATACAAAAGTATGGTTGCTATTTCACTTCTATTACCCAAATCTCATGCACATGACTCTTTGTGGCCAATATTAACCTGTAACTCTACAGGGAGGGGAATTCTGGGAAATGTATGTCAATTTAGTCTTAATCCGTCTTGTCAAGTCTCTTTTTGGCTCATGTCACTTTATATTTGGGTTTGCTGAACTCATCTTCTAAGGGGTCTTCACATTCAACCCTTAAGGTTTTAGATTGCTAATTTACTCAATGTGGCAGAAATGATGAAAAAAATCCAGTTACATGGTACCATCTGAATATCTGGCATTTTTTAGCTGCTTTTTCCATTTCATAATTACGGATAAAATACTCCTGTGATTTCCACTTTGCTATGGATTAGAATATGTTTATAACATACTTTTCCAACCTCAATAATAAAAGTTGTTTTATAAATGCAAAGATTTACACTGAGAATTTAATCAGAACTCTAAGAGGACAGATAAACCAACCAAGTGTATTAGGGAATTGTTAACATTTAAAAAAAGAAATGACTGCAATGGCTGAATAATAAAATTCCTTAATTAATGAAAAATTATAGTGAAGCTCTTTGACTTCAGTGTAAATTTCCACAGTTCAATATGTAGAATTTACTCTCAATAGAGAAATAAGACTTTCTAATCTCAAAACAACCCATGGTCTAATTGTATTACCATTGTTTCTTATTAAAATACTTTGCTATAACAATAGCCATGACCAATCAGCTCAAAAAAGAGAATCATATCTCTATGTATCTATCTATTATCTTTGAACACAAGTTCTTGGCTTAAAAAGAGATCTAGTTTTAATTTTTACAGAGAAATCAAAGTCATTATGATTCAAGTAAGTTTTACTGAAAAAAGTTCAAATGGAATTGATAATGAAGATGGACTTTATGAGGCGTTAATTCTTTTTTTTTTCTTTCTTTCAATCTTTATTTTCCCCTTTTCATTTCCAGTATCCAGTATCAGGTAGGATTTAGATATAACAGGTGTTCTTTCTGCCATTCTAAATCTTTAATTCTTAGCCATTCCCTTTGCCTATTCCACTGTCTTATAGCCAAATGTCATCCAAACCAGAAGCAAGCAGCGATCAAGCATGTAAAAACAGAAGTTAAACGACAAGATTCAGAACTGGAGAGCCAACTTTGAAGTTTAAGACTATCACTTTGGGGGTCCTGGGTGGCTCAGTCGGTTGAGCATCCAACTTTGGCTCAGGTCATGATCTTGCAGTCCGTGAGTTTGAGCCCTCTGTGGAGCTCTGGTGACAGCTCAGAGCCTGGAGCCTGCTTTGGATTCTGGGTCTCCTTCATCTTTGCCCCTCCCCCACTTGTGTTCAGTCTCTCTCTCAAAAAATAAACATTAAAAAAAAGACGATCACTTTATAATGGTTATTTATTTCCCCAAGGTCCTAGGTTTTGGTTCACCATTTAATATTTCCTCATATGTATTGGCAGACTTTGTGCTGAGAGCAGAGACCCCAGTGCTGTATTTGAACTCACAAACTGAGATCCTGACCTGGGCTGAACTGAGCCCCCCAGATGCCCGAGTATGACTTTTTTAAAAGATTTTTTAATGTTTATTTTTGAGAGGGAGAAAGAGAGACAGAGCTTGAGAATGGGAGGGGCAGAGAGAGGGAGACCCAGAACCTGAAGCAGGCTCCAGGCTCTGAGCTGTCAGCACAGAGCCCGACGTGGAGCTCGAACCCCCGGACTGTGAGATCATGACCTGAGCCAAAGTCAGATGCCTAACTGATTGAGTCATCCAGATGCCCCAAAGTATGACTTTTTGTAAAACATGATTTCACTGCTCTGCCATTTGGCTTTTTCATTTGTTTTAAATGTATTAAGTGAAGGAAAAATTCTTAAAGATCAGAGGGTTTTGTTTTGTTTTAAGATACTATGTCACTAGGGAGCCTGGCTGTCTCAGTGGAGCATGTAACCCTTGATAATCAGGTTCCTGAGTTCAAACCCCATATTGGGTGTAGAGCTTACTTTAAAAAGGGAGGCATCTAGGTAGGGTTAGGCATTAGACTGGCTCAGGTCATGATCTCCCGGTTTATGAGTTTGAGGAGTTTGAGGCCTCAGTGGGCTCTGTGCTGTCAGCAGCACAGAACCTGCTTCAGATCTCTGTCCCCCTCCTTCTGCCCTTCCCCACTCTTTTTCTCAGAAATAAACTTTTAAAAAAGATAATATGTCACATTTTTATAAAATCCTTTGCTCTAAAACTAAATGCACATAACAAATTGCCAATACATATGAGGAAATATTAAATGGTGAATGAGGAGTTAATTCTAAAGGGAATGACTTACCTCTGATGTAGGTGTGATGCAGGAGAGGAAAAGAGAATTTCTTTTTTATTTTTATTTATCTTGATAAATAAATGTTTTGTAATGATAGAGAAGAATAAAATGTAGATGACTATTTTTATTTTTGTTTTTTAATTGTGGTAAAAAACATAAATGTTACCATATTAGCCATTTTTAAGTGTGCACTTCCATAGTGATAACTATTTTTACATTGCACAATAGATCTCTAGAACACTTTTATTTTGTGAAACTGAAATTCAATACTTAATGAACAACAAGAGCTCTACTCAGCTCCTGGCAATCACCATTCTACTTTCTATTTCTATGTGTTTGACTACTTTAGATGTCTTCTATAAGTAGAATCAGACAGTGTTTATCTTTAGGACTGGCCTCTATCACATTCAATGTTCTTATGTTTTATTCATGTCATAGCATGTGACACAATTTCCTTTTTGAAAGCAGAATAATCTATTTTCTATATCTACCATATTTTCTCTATTAATTCATCTGGTGATCAATATTTGGCTTGTTTCCACATCGTGGCTGTTGTGAATAATAATATGGTGATCATGGGTGTACTAAGAACTCTTAGAGATCCTCTGTTCAATCTTTTTGGATATATCCAGAGGTGGGATTATTAAATCCCATGTTGGTTTTATTTTGAATTTTTTGAGGACCTCTATACTATTCATCCCTACCAACCAAACCATATTATAGGCCTCCATCAATGCACAGAGATTGGAATTTCTTTATGTCCTTGTCAGTTTGTTGTTTTTTTGGTTTGTTTACTTAGATAGGGGCCGTCCTAATGGGTATAAGGGCATTATCTCATTGTGTGTATGTGTGTTTGTTTTATTGAAATATAATTAACATATAGTTTTCTATTCATTTCAGGTGTGCAATCCAATAATTCAACAATTCTATACATTTCTCATCACTCATCAAGATACATGTACTCTTAATCCCCTTTATCTTTTCCATCTATGCTCAGACTCATCTGCCACTGGGCAATCACCAGTTCTCTGTATTTAAGACTCTGGGATTTTTTCCTCTTTTTCTTTTGTTCCGTTTTGTTTTCTTCAATTCCACATGTGAGGGAATTCATACACTATTTGTCTTGCTCTGACTGACTGACTTTGCCTAGCATTAGACCATGTAAGTCCATCCATGTCGTAAATGACAAGATTTCATTCTTTTTTATGGCTGAGTCATAATCCAGTGTGTGTGTGTGTGTGTGTGTGAGTCACATCTTTATTGATTCACCTATAGAGGGACATTTGGGTTGCGTCCCTATCTTTGCTACTAGAAAAACTGCAATAAACACCAGAGGAGTATTATCTTTTCAAGTTAGTATTTTTGAATTAGTGTTTACATTTTCTTTGGATAAATACATCATACACACACAAAAAAACTTAAGATGGATTAAAAATCTAAATGTAAGAGTGGGAACCACAAAAATCCTAGAAGAAAACATAAGCAGTAATTTCTTTGACATTGACTGTAGAAACATTTTTCTAGGTACGTCTCCTCAGGCAAGGGAAACAAAAGCAAAAATAAACTATGGGGAACCACACCACGATAAAAATCTTGTTCACAGCAAAAAAAAAAAAAAAAAACCAGAAACAAAACAACCTAGTGAATAAGAGAAAATATTTGCAACAATATAGCAAATAAAGGGTTAATACCTAATATACACAAAGATTTTATGTAACTAACACCAGAAAACAATCCAATTAAAAATGGGTAGAGAACATTTTACTGCAGTGAATGTGCGGATGGCCAACAGGCACATGAAAAGATGCTCAACATCACTAATCATCAGGGAATGCAAATTAAAACCACAATGAATCAGAATTGCTAAAATGAAAAAGACAAAAAGTAACAAGTGTTTGCAAGGATATGATAAAAAGAACCATAATGCACTGTTGGTGGGAATATAAATTGATGCAGTCTCCGTGAACAATGGTATGGAGGTTCCTCAAAAAATTTAAAAAACAATTACAATTGTGTTTTTATCTGAATTTTTCTAATAATTAGTGGTATTATCAACTGATGAGTTGTACATCTTATATTCTTGTCAGTCATTAATATATCCTCTTTGAAGAAACATCTATTTAAGTACTTAGTTCACTTTTAAATCAGGTCATTTGTTCTTGTTGAGTTATAGTTTTTTGATACATTTTGGATGTTAATCATCACATACATGATTTGCACATATTTTCTACCATTTTCTAGGTTGTCTTTTACTTTTATTTCCTTTGCTGTTTAGAAGTTTCTAAGTTTGATGTAATCTCTGCGGTCTACTTTTGGTTCTGTTGCCTGTGCTTTTAGTGTCACTTTTGAGAAATCATTGCCTAATCCAGTGTCCTGAAGCTTCCCCTATGTTTTTACAGGAGTTTTATAGTTTTAGTCCTTATGTTTAGGCCTTTAATCCATGTTGAGTTAAATTTGAAAATGTGGTAAAACAAGGATTCAACTTAATTCTTGCCCGTGTGGATCTCTGTTTCCCACCACCACTTGTTAAAGATATTATCTTTTTGCCATTGTGTGGTTTTAGCAGTCTTGTTAAAAATCCTTTGATCTTGGGAGGATTTATTCCTGACTCTCTATTCTGTTCTATTGGTTTATACATTTTTGTTTATGCCAGTGCCACACTGTTTTAATTACTTTAGCTTTCTTACATATTTTGAAATCAGAAAGTGTTAGGTTTTTATGATTTCTGATGCCACTACACATGAAATTACTTTCATTTTTGAATTGTTCATTGTTAATGTATAGAAATGAACTTAATTTTTTGTGTTGATTTTTTTTTTTTATTCTGAAAATTAGCTGAGCATCTTTTTTCTTAAGTTCTCTGGTAGGTTTAAGAATGTTTGCTACTTCAGTTAACATCCATGTGGTATCTCTTTACCTTCAGGGTCTTTAGTTAGCTGAAACTTTTTCACATAGCCACTGTTATTCTAGAAGGTAAAAATGGGAGCTTCAGAGTCCTTCATGTTCAGAACCAAAATTCTGAGAATGTCATTTCTGTCACATTCTTTTGGTCAGAGAAAACTGAAGAGCCAGCTCAGATTCAAGGGGAGGGAAGTTGGGTGGGGGTAGTAGCAAGGTCATGTTGCAAGGAGAGCATGCAGGATGAAAGGAATTGTTGTAATAATTGTTTTAAATCCTTTATCGGACCGTACGTCCTACATTTAGAGTCCTAAGTTACTCTTGTTATTTTGATGAAATTATTATCAAGCATCCTTGATTTTACTCTGAATTTTCTTTATAACATACAAATACATAAAATATTTGAGATGGTGGATTTTGTGGTTCATCAGAACTTGCTATTTATGTAACTTAGGACTGACAGAAAATCTCCTTCAGTCTATTTCTTTGTGAGTAGAAGTGGAAAAAAATAGAAAAGGGAATGTACATATCATACAGTTGCGGTGAGCATTGATTACAAAATATGAGGGTACTGCCTCCTGGCATATAGCAGGATTTGAGTCAAATTCCCTTCGTCCCACAAGTCACAGAACAGTGACAAAGCATGGGAATCACAGCAACATATAAATGAAAATAAATAATTTGATAATAATGGTATTTTATGAATTCTAGGAAGCAGACATTGTATTAACTTGTTTAAACTGTGTTACAGAGTTCTTTTAGCTCAGTGTGTGTGTGCACATGCACACGTGCATGCCTGTGTGTGTATTGCAGGGCTTAATGTTAGAGTCCATTCAAATTATGCGCCTATCCCCATGTCACACAGTCAACATCCATTAACAATAAGATAGTGCCTTCTTTGCGCTGTGTACAGATTTTTTTTTTTTTTTTTGGCAACCTTGTGCCATGTACTGTTTTCTGCTTCTGAGCCCATTCCTAGTTACCAGTTCCTGACGATTCTCTCCAGCCCATGGTCTGGCAGTCTCTCATGAGACCTAATGTTAGTTATTAATCTTCTCCCATGCCCTCGACCCTTTTTCTAAGCATGATTCCAATCAGTTTTTCTGCTGACTGCTCCATGACCCTTTGGTTATGAAAATGGGTATTTGGCACTCAGTAATTTAGAGGGAACAGACAAAGTAATCTGTATCTTGAGCTCTCCAGGAGCCCATATTTTGACTGTAATTAATCTTAAATACAGAGCATGAGCCCATGGAGGGTGTTTTTTAAGGAAGGAGACTTAAAATTTCTTTTTCTAATTCATAGTTAGGAATTAGTAAAGAGGCTATATCAAAATAAGTATATGTATCTCAATATTTGAACAGTAGCTAGTGAAGTACTTACTAAAATGATCAACAGTTTCCCTGTTTTTAAAGTAATGACCATAATAAGTCTATACTTCACATGTCATTTTAATTACTTTAGGTAATCTATTATTTAACCCTCATAATAACTCCACATTATATATGTTACAATCTGAGTTTTATGGGTAATGCTTTGGAAGTCTAAGAAGCCTCTCTAGACTGACTTAGGTTTAGTCAGGGACTTACATTCAAGCTTTGCCAACTCAAAACCTACCATGTTTTTCCTGCTTTATTTACTGCTTTCGTTACCATTGTGAGGTAAGTGTACTTCATGGGGTTAAAAAATTTGATCTCATTTCATTTTCAAAAGATATGTGTTTATCATATTCCTGTTCTAAATTTGAAGGGTGGGAAAAATGGAAGTAAATGTGGTGTGTCTGATATAAAATCATAAGAAAAATCTCTGTGCAGATAAAAGATGTGTTACTAGCATTTTTATCTTTTAATTTCAGAATTACATTAGAAAAGTTGTTTATCCTGGGGTGCCTGGGTGGCTCAATCATTTAAGTTTCCAAATTCAGCTCAGGTCATGGTCTCACAGTCAGTGGGCTCTGTCTTCACATTGGGCTCTGTGCTGACAGCTCAGAGCCTGGAGACTGCTTCAGATTTTCTGTCTCCCTCGCTCTCTCTGCCCCTTCCCCTCTCACTCTCTGTCTCTGTCTCTCAAAAATGAATACATAGTAGAAAAACAACCAAAAAAAGAAAAGTGTTTATCCTTATTGTTGAAAGGACTGAAAGGGAGCAGATGGCTTAGCGGGTATTAGACTGCTTGTGAAAGGAAAGAGTAAGAAGACTGGAGAGTGTCCTAGAACATAGACGTCTGCATCAGATGCACTGGCTCTGCCACTCACTTGCAGAGCGACCGTAAGGAAATTATGTAAACTCTCTGAATTTACGTTTTTTTCCTGCATAAAGCAGGGTTAAAAATACCTACCTCTTAGGTAGTTTACTTCTTTAGCATTATTATAAGTGTTACTTGAAATAACAAATGTAGGGCACCTAGGTAGCTCAGTCTCTTAAGCATCTGACTGCAGCTCGGGTCATGATCTCACGGTTTGTGAGTTCTAGACCTGCATCAGGTGAGTTCAAGTCCTGCTTTGGGTGAGCCCCAATTTCTCTTTCTCTGTTCTCCCCTCCCCCACCCCTTGCTCACTTGTGCCTTCTCTCTCTCTCTCTCTCTCAGAAAATGAAAAAGAAAAAAAAACCAAATGTAAATTGCTTAAAACCCTGTCTCACCCAAATGAGACACCAAGTCACATTAAGTCTCTTCTCTACCTCAATACCGGGTATCCAGGCATTAAGGGAATTCAGCAAATAGCAGACGTTGCAGAATACAGCAAGTAGATAATAGGTACTAGGCAGCCATCTTAGTTAGACTGTAGTCAGCATCAGGGAGGATAGAATGAAGGTAAAAAAACAAAACAAAAATAAAACACTTAAGAGGAATTGCTTATTAGACTGAAGAGTTGGTTTATTGTTTGTATTCATATGAAAAGGAAGTCCATTTACTATCTTTGACTAGTGAAATCAGTCCAGGGCCAAAAGTAAACTTGCCCTGATGCTAAGATCCCCAAATACTTGGGACATTATAAGTTAGTCTAAAATTTTAAATGATGCAATAGTCTGAAGTAGTATGTCAAAGTAGAGTTTACAAACCAAGAGTCACCTAGGAGTTGACTTAAAAATAGATTTATGGGCTCCAATCCTAGGCCTTAGAATACATTGTGGTTTCACATCAGCCTAGCAAAACTGTAATATGTGAATTACACTGTTGGGTTTTAATTAAACTAACTCTCGCAAAATAGATTCTGCCAAGAAACCCTACTTGAGTATTGAAAGAACAATATAAGCATAAGTAAACAGAAGGAAAATGACACAGATGGAGATGGCACTTCTAGTACAGGGACTCTTTGAAGTCCAATCATGAGTGTGTGTGTGTGTGTGTGTGTGTGTGTGTGTGAGATGCTAATGCCATAATAGAGCACCTTGTTCAATCACAACGTTCTCCACACCTTCAGGGGCAAAATGGTTTGTACCATTAGTATGTAAAAATCAAACATTTTAAAATGCTGCTTATTTCATGTTTATCTTACTGTTTATATTTCCTATTCTTATTTGCTCTTTTTATAATGGTGTGTTAATAGAGTAGTAAATGTACAGAATTTAGAATTCTATACAAACACAGGAACTGAGTGATTAGATTTGATTAGAGCCCATGTTGAAGGAAGGAATAAGAATGCAGAGGTGGGCACGTCATTACCTATCCTCCTATCAAAATAGTCCTATGAAAAGTTGAATGTAGTATTATAAATAATTTCTTTCTACAGTACTCAAAATGTGCATATTGGAAATGCCCCAATATTTTGGTGATAGAAGACACTCCACATGTGCATCTCATACCATAATACTAAAGAAGATAAAGAACCATCCTCTCAGTTATTGAGCTAAGAATCAAACTATGTCTTCATTTACTTTTGAGAAAATTTGCACTAATTGTTGCATTCCAGCAGCCAAGTGTGCAGTATGCTAAATAACTTCTAAATGAATTGTACATTTATAATTCTTCATTGAGTAACTAGGAATAAACATAATTTTTCTGTTTGAAACAGAACTAGATTGTGATAGTTATAACTTTTAATTACCATATCCTTAATACATTTCTAGAAAGTGTGCAATATTAACACAAAAAAATCTAATAGACTGCTATTGGAATTTTTCCATTGAATTAACATTATGGACTTTTAACAAATGCCCTAATTCAGTACAGTTTCTAAGGGGAATATAGCCTAAATTAAAATCAAAGAAAAATGCTCAATATGCTTACTAATCCTCCAGGGGAAATCTGGAAGTGTGCTGCAACCATATTTTTATGAAAGCCTCAGTGTTTCTTGTCTAATTGAACTACATTTGTTGCTTTTTTATTATTTTCTACTGTTGATTTTCTCTTGAGTAAAGTGACAAAACTTCAGGAGATGATAAAGATGTAAGAGAAACAAATCCTAGGGGGAACATAAAACTGTCTTTCTCTGACTGATTTATTTCACTTAGCATAAAACCCTCCAATTCATCCACATTGCTGCAAATGATAGGATTTTGTTCTTTCTCATTGCCAAGTAGTATTCCATTGTACACAGTGTAAACTACATCATCTTTATCCATTCATCAGTTGATGGACATTTGGGCTCTTTTTATAGTGCTTAGCGGTTAAATTTTAAAAGATAGTATGTAAGTTGGATTTTTTTTCCATATTCTTATCCACAGCAAATAAGGGTATCTTTTTCTCTTCCCTTTACTAAAAATGTATAATATCAATCATTTGATTATTTGAAGACCTGAAGAGTGAAAAGTGATTGGTTACTTAATTTGTTTAATCTAATTATTAGTGAAGACAAATAATTTTCTGTTCTCCTGGTCATTGGCATTCACTTACAACACTTTTGTTCGTAGTCTTAGGGTCCTGCTCATGTTTTATATTTGACACATGAGAGCTTTTTTACATTTATGAACACTAGCCCTTTGTCATCTATCTTGGATATAGTTGAGGTTTATATTTCCTTTTTTAAATTTGTTTATTGTGTTTTCTTACCCATGTAAAATTTCATGTAACAAATTTCATCCATTTTTGACTTTGTGGCTTCCCATTTTCATATGCTTTTAAAGGCCTTGTATAGTTATTAATGATAAAAAGCATTTAAGCAGTTATTGAATGGTTACTATGAACTAGGTATACCGTGGCATGAAGGGAAAAGGGACCAAGATGAATAAGAAGCCCGCCATGGAATATGTGATGGAATATGCTGTATAGTTATAAAAATAGTGATTTTTACTTCTATAGAATAAGTTAATATGGTTGAAATCTTATTTATATAGATGTAGAAAAATACACAATTATATCATCTTCGTTTGCCTCAGTGATAATGCAGCAAGCAACCAGTAAAGTGTTACAAGATGACAGCAATTAGGGGCCTGTATTACTTGAGAAATTGGTGAGTGAAGGAAATGGAGCTGTTTACCTTGCAGAAGTAAGGAATTAAAGAGACTATGCAGTTATTTTCAAAAATTAGGAAATTGTCATGCAGAGGGGAAGGTGTCTTTGTTGTTCTGGCAGGCAGTCTAATTGACAAAAATTACAGGAAGGCAAGATTTAACACAGTATAGGGAAAACTTCTCACAATTAACACATAGCTGTGCTTTTTCACAACAATACAAGGGGCTTTGAGCGGGACTTTACCCACCTGAGTAGGGTAAAATTATCTCGGAAAGCTTGATATTTAAAGAGAATGATCATCTGCTTGGGTTCATACGAGACTTAAAGTAGGTAGGGAAGAGTGTTGAAAGGTTAGAATTGGTAATTCCAAAGTCCTCTCTAGTCTTGCAATCTCATCTTCTGCACATACACATCTTTGTAGAATTTGCCTGGGGCAAGCAAATCTCATTGCAAGAGCAGTTTATTTTTTCAGGTGAGATAGATAGGTGCAGTTCCAATGTACACTCTTGCCCAGATTTTAGCCAAGTCACCTCTTTACTTCTGTACTTATCAATTGGATAGACTATTGTTATTTTAGTTAACATATTTGGATGCCAAGAACAGAGGATCATCTTGAGAAATGGAAACTTGTTGAGGAAAAACACAGGAATCCTTTTTATTTAGGAATCCCTCATGTACACTTAGAAGTTGCTCCATAATCTCAAGGATTTTAAGGTGTTCAAAACCTAGTAGGAGAAACTTGTTCTCAGAGTTCAGTTGTCTGGATAACTGCTGCATTCTAGAACCTTTCTGATCCTTAGTCTGTGCTTACTTTGAAGCCTCAGCTAATTTGTCCAACTCAGCTTCTTTCTGTATCATGTGGTTGAAGCCACCCCTATTGTACATTATCCTTATCAAATTGAAAATCATCCAGACATGGAATGTGAGTTAGACACCATCACTTCTTTCACCAGAGCTTTTCCACAGAAAACTTTATTGAGAACTGAGTAACCTATGGCTTGCATAGACTGCGTTTGGATCAAAAGCCAACCCAGACCAATCATTTATGACCATATCCCCCCGCCCCCCCCCCCGCCCCAGTTCTACCACAGCTACTAATTGAAATGCATCTTTCAGAAGCTCTGGATTTGGCATGCAAACTGATATTGGGTGTCAAGAGTAATCTGTATCCTGTTTTGAAGTATGTGCTTTTATGTCTCATCTGCTAGATACTATCCTTCAATAAAAAGGGTAAGAGGACTAATTTGTCATTATCTTCTCTTTATATCTAATAAGTTATCTTACAGGTATTATGCACATATCATATAGGTTTAGAATGAGTATATGGCTATTTAAATTATAAACCCTACACGGTTTGATCAAATTAAATAAACAATTTTGAGTGCCTACTTTGTGTAAGGAACAGTGATCAATATTCTAATTAGATTTTATGAATTCTTACTATACATTTATATCTAATTAAAACTTAATACTAGGTTTTGGAATTATTTCTTTTGGGGGAGGGGGTTATACTCTCTATTCCAGGAAGGGTTTAAGACAATTTGCAAAAATTTCTAACTTAGAACAAGATAGCATACATTTAAAGTGAGCCTACAAAGGAAAGTGTGGATTGGTGCAAAGTGGAAACAGGTTTGGAAATGAAAGTGGGGAGAAGGCACAAAAAGTAGAACCATAAACTGCTTAAACATTCTGGGAAGATCTTGCCAGACTACTCTGAGTCCCATGGGATTTCAACAGAACAATTACCAGTGGAAAGTAAAACAGTTCTCAGAATCTAGAACAGAGTTCTCAGGACAAGGTCACACAGTGACCTTCTCAACCATATCCTCAACTCCCTTAAATACCATATTATCCTTGAGGTCTCCATCAACTAACATTTCCAATATTTTAATTATATTTATAGTCAGTCTTCTCCTTTATTCCTTTCTTAGAGTTACTTTGTGTTTTGTTTGTTTATTTTTGAAAGAAAATGTAAATAAACTTAAAGAACATTGGCCATACTGTGTTACCACATCAAGTAACAACTTAGTTCTATAAATAACTTCCTCCTTCACAAGACTGCAGAATTAGACACAGCATCACTGTTGCTGAATCTTAGAACACTTCTTTAAAATAGCAACCTGCTCATAATGACATTTGATGTTCTAAGTTCTTTTGTAATAAGCATTAAACATCCACTTACTCTTTTTGCATAGCTATTTTTCTTTTTATTATTCATAATAATAAAATATGCAATTAGTATAGCAGCGAGGAGTATGCCTTCAAATCTAGAAGTATGCCTCAGAAAGCATGTAGACACTTTTCTCTGAAACTGGGTTTGTAATATTTTTATTTTTAATTTTTTAAATATTTACTTTTGAGAGAGAGAGAGAGAGAGAGAGAGAGAGACAGATATAGAGTGTTGGGGGGGAGGGGCAGAGGTAAGAGGGAGACACAGAATCTAAAGCAGGCTTCAGGCTCCGAGCTGTTCGCATAAAGCCCAACGCGGTGTTCAAACTCAAGGACTATGAGATTGTGACCTGAGCTGAAGTGGGATATTTAACCGACTGAGCCACACAGGTGCCCCTGCTATATTTTTTTTAATTATATTCTAGAATCATACTTTGAAAATTACAGCAGGAAATGGAGCTTGTGATATATTATCATAAATTATTCTTTAAATGCAGTTTTAAAATGACTACAGCTAATGGGTTTAGTAAAACATCTCCTACCCTGCTTCAAAAAAAAAACTTCAGATATTTTAGACTTGAACAAAATACATTTTTTTTTGGTTTTGTTACTCTCCCCTTTACTTGTGAAATAAACTCTCTTCTTGACATTACCCATAATAGCAACCAGAATTTGCTGAATCTCTCAAGCTTGAAATCTAAGTGGCATTTTCCCCCTTCATTTTGTTGTTCTCTTCTTCATGGTCATATCTAATATCTATTCTCCTATATTATGCTCTTCCATATATGTCCCTGTGTTATGCTCTTTAATATATGTCCATCTCCCCCTTCCCATCTCATTTTCCCAGGGTTCTAGCTCAGATTCTTATTACCGGTAATATTCTCATAACTTGCTTATTTTTTTAAAAATCACAAATTCCAAATTAAGGGATAATAATCAACCTACTCTCTGAGCTGGGAAGTGATTTTCAATGAATTGAAGATGAGTGGAAAAGGATAGAAACAATCAATTTATAGGTTGTGCTTTTTTAATTTTTAAATTTTTACTGAGCCAACCTGCCTTGCTCCAGCAAAATAAGGTTTCTAACAAATAGGGAATTCAATTGTTATCCCTTTAGTTCCTGGAGTTATTTCTTAGCATAACCAGATTAGCCTTTCTTTATCTTTATGACCACTTGGATATCATACTTAAGCAGATAGTTAAGGTAGGGACTGATAGGAGCCCTTAAAATTCTTGTATATGTCATTCTCTCAAGTTAGGATCTGTCATAGCTAAGAAAAGAAGGACTCTGGGGATTGTAGGTTTAATATACTTGGCCTATTGAGATTATTAGAAAGTGATTCATTCAGAATAGGAAAAGATCCTAAATTGGTCCAACAGAGTCACACTATGTATTAAAAAAAAAGTATTCAAGGCTACTGGGTGGCTCAGTTAGTTCAGTGACTGACTTCAGCCCAGGTCATGATCTCATGGTTCATGGGCTTGAGCTCAGCATCAGGCTCTGTGCTAACAGCTCAGAGCATGGAGCCTGCTTCAGACTCTGTGTCTCCCTTTCTCTCTGCCTCTCCCCTGCTTTTTGCTCTGTCTCTCTCATTTAAAAAAATTTTTTAATTATTCAAGCAGATTCCAGTATCCATAAACTTGTCTTCTAATATGACAATGGATTATCATTAATGTCCTTAATATAGACAATGGATTAGAATTAAGATTCCACAGTACTGGGTGTTGTATGTAAGTGAGGAAACACGGGAATCTACTCTGTGCCAAGAGCACACCATATACACTGTATGTTAGCTAACTTGACAGTAAATTATATTAAGAAAAAAAAAAAGAATTCCACACAACAGAGAATCAGGACACACACAATAGGCTCTTTTAGTTTGATTTTGTCAAACCAAAAGTGCCAGCTCTTCCAACTCTTCTACCTTATGTCAAATGGTTACCCAATTTTAGTATATTTATGAAGTCCTTGGTGCTTAGGTAAGGGTTCTCCCTGTTGATTGTACTCACTCCACAAAAATCCGCTACAGAGCACTTTCCCATTTTATTGCAAGTTACCATCTAGGAAACTTGGATTTGGTTTAGTGCTGGTATTTGAACATGAACCTCAACAGAATGAGCAAAGTCAGACAAACTATACTTATCTTTTCTATTTATTAATTTTTAACAATTTCTGCATATAAGGTAGTAGGTTTGTTAAATTCTGCAGGAATGAAAGTAAATGAAGGAATTAAAATACAAGATGGGACAATTTGTGAAGTTCTATAGTAAGCAAAAGTACAAAATTTAAATATGGCATGACAGCATAGTCTTACAAAAAAACACCAAGTTGTTACTATCTGTTCTCAAGTCCTGAGCACCTGAGTGCTCAGTATTAATCTTCATTACTTTATAATACCTTTTCCATAAGGCTTGGCTCTGTCTACTCTCACATATACAAAGCCTTAGACGTAATAACACCTGGCAAGTCATTTTCCAAAATGAGCATTCAGTATAACAAAAATTTATGAAAAGTGGAAAAGGAGCGCCTATAGAATATATCAGTGAGGCTTTCTTGTCTACAGTGTTTTGAAATTCACTATTAAAAACAATTTTAAAAAAAGAATTAAATTCACTATTAGTATGAAGTACAGATATGCTATTTAGCATAGAGTGAATGTTCATCAGACAGCAACTTAACTGTGACTGTATGTCTGTACGGTTCACCACATAAACACACTTCCCAAAGGACACATTTTGAAAATAGCTCTATCTGGACAAAAAATAAATTTTGTGAAAGGTGCCTGTACCCTTACTCACAAAAGTGATAAGGTTTTACTTTTTTAGGTATTTTTGTCATCCTCTGTCTATAGGAAGTCTAGAGGTCTGTGTTTGTGAAATGGGAGGGGGACTGTGACAAGCCTATTTTTTAAAAAGTTAATTCATTTATTCTGAGAGAGGAAGCATGAGCATTTGAGGGAGGGGCAAAAGGAGAGGGAGAGAGAATCCCAAACAGGATCCAGGCTGATAGCACGGAGCCCCATTAGGAGCTCAATCTTACCAACCACGAAATCATGACCTGAGCCAAAACCAAGAATTGGAGGCTTAACTGAGCCATGCAAGTACCCTGTGACAAGCCTATTTCAAGCAACATTTTCTGCCTTGGCTGGGTATCATCTGGTTATACAGATAATTAGTTGAAGGCTTGAAATATGCCGTTTTTCCCCCCTGCCTTTGGTCACAATGCATCCTTAAGTCCAGAATTCCCAGACGATCCTCTGCAAATATAATAAATTTGACATAAGAATTTACTACCCTCATACCCATGTAGTAATGTATGGGGCAATTAGAGTGTTTGCACAGACATACCTTTACCCATGATCCATAAATAAAACTAATGAAATAAGGTCAATAAAAATATTGCAGAACAAAAGGAAAAAAGCACCAGCCTGAAAAATTAAAAAGACCTTTGAATACAAAACTCAACTTTGAAAACAATCTATTATAGGAACTAGAAGACTTATTTGGAAACCTGTATGAAGCCCTAACCCAAAAGCAGAAGGCATCAGGGCTAAAACATGGTATAAATTAGCATAAGAAAATAAGGCAGATGAAAATGTTGACAATAAAAAAGAAATAAAAAATGATATGTAAGATTGAAAAGAAAGAATAGCAAAGTTTGAGTGTGTATTGGAGGTAATAATAAAAAAATGACTATAATTCATCACTATTCACAGTTCAAGTGGAATTTCTTTCATTATTTGATCACTTAAAATAATTAGTAGGGCTGTTTTCTGTCACTTCAAACCCACTAAACTCATTACACAATGACCTTCTTTCATAAAACTGAAATTCATTCTGCAACCATTGGACATTTTTCTTCCCAAGGAATGCAAATACTGGTTTGACACAACTTTGTGCCCACTTTCTTGATCTGTAAAGATCTTCATTAGGATTTATTGAGTTAATGTATAGAAAGCATTGAGAACAGTAACTAATACAAACTTGATGTTCAGGACATAATGTAAGTTGTAATATTAGAATAATCCAAATGACTTGCACACCTCTCACTGGCAGATACTATCAACAGGTGTTTTTAATATTATCTTTCACCAGTGGATTCTTCTTTGTTAATGACACATAAATTAATGCATATAGTATAAGATTAAATGTATTAAAAAGATAGAGTAGGAAAAAAACCATGATGGCATATATCAAAATACTGAGACTGTTTATGTGGGGAGGGGTAGAGAGAGAGGGAGACACAGAATCCCAGGCAGGCTACAGGCTCTGCGCTGTCAGCACAGAGCCCAACGTGGGGCTCAAACCCATAAACCGCGAGATTATAACCTGAGCCAAAGTCAGACACTTAACCACCTGAGCCGCCCAGGTGTCCCTGGATGTCATATTTTTAGTGAGGAAAAAAAAGTTATACTGTGTAGTACAATCAGAAATATCTCTTGCATTTAACCATTCATATTCCCTCTAACTCAGAGATCTCTGCTCCTCTTGGGAATTCTGATAGTTTTCCACTTTAGTTGGAAACTTTTAGTTACTCATGGTTATCTGTCATATGTTTAAATTATTGGCATAACTTCCTGATACTTTTTATTTGAATATACTTTAATAGGTTTATATATACTCCACATAATGCTTAATTTGAAATGGTATACCTGTAATAGATTCCACACTTTTTTCTTGTACTGAAAATCTTGTGACCTTTATGTTGGCTGGAAATAAATGTGCCATGATTTCTAACCTGATAGGAGCACCCGTGAAGATGCACATTTCTTCACAGACATGGGAATCTAAGTAAATTTAAGGCACAGTAGGAAATTTCCCTTTTCTCGGGGATAGAATGTTGGGCAATAGAGAACACCCACTGAATGAAGTTAAACACCGAGTTAGGAAGGAGACCTGTGTTCTAATTTTGGTCTGACCACTGAAGATCTTAGTGTTATGAAGCACTTGCTTTCACTTTTCGAAAATTAAACGTTTGCGATTGGATGAATGATGGTTTAAATTTTCCATGTATCAAATAACAGTTTATTTTCTTGTCTGGTTTCTTTATCTCCATGCTGTTACGTGTTTCAAGAGTCTATTACTTTATATTATATATAGATTCCATTGTATGAGTATACCAAAGTTGTACCTCCATTTCATCTGTTAATGAGTATTTGTGTTGTTTCTAGTTTAGATTTATTACCAATGAAGCTACTAAAAATACTTGTGTACAAGTATTTTTACACAAGACTCATGCTTTAATTCTCTTGGGTAAATACGCAAAAGATGGATGCCTGGATTATTTGGTAGAAACATGTTTAACTTAATGGGAAATTGGAAAATTATTTTCTAAAGTAGATGTACCATTTTACATTCTCACAACGTATCACAGTGACCTACTGTTCACATCCTCACCAAACCTGTGGTGGTCATATTACTTAATTTTCTCCATTCTAATAGATGTATGGTGGCAATTCATTGTAGTTTTAATTTGTATTTCCATAATAATCCTGTTGAGCACCTTTTCATGAGTATTTCTGCCATTTACGTATCTTTTTTGTTGAAGTGTCTTTTCAAATCATTTGCCCTTTAAAAAGAATTGGTCTTCTTGTTTTGAGAGCTTTTAGATATTGTGATATAAGTCTTTTATTGGATATAAGCTTTATAAAGAATTCCTTCCCCTTTTCTGTGGATTGTCATGCCATTCTGTGTTTCTTTCAAAGAGAAGATTTTACTTTATATGAAGTCCAAGTTAGTATTTTTTATTTTATGGATTGTATTATACCTAAGAAATATTTTCCTAACCCAATGTCACACAGGTAGTGTATTTTGTAGAAACTTCATTCTAATTGTAGATTTGTCTGTTTCTCCTTGCCATCCTGTAAGATTTTGCTTCATCAATTTGGAAGCACTTTTACTAGAAAAATAAACACCTGAGGCAGGTATGTTAAGTTATGCCTTTAAAAAGTCAAATATGATGATCTCTGTCTTTGAGTTTTAAATGAGTTTTGAATCTCAACATTTAATGTGCTTATTTATATGGTCAAGATTAAATCTTCCATCTTGCAATTGGTAGTACATCTTTCCTGTCTGTTCTTTGTTTCCTTTTTCCTCTGTTCTGCCTCCTTTATGTTGGGTATTTATATAATTTTTAACTTTTTAAATTTTTCTAATGTTTATTTATTTTTGAGAGAGAAAGCTCACAAGGAAGCAGGGGAAGGCCAGAGAGAGGGAGACAAAGAATCTGAAGCAGGCTCCAGGCTCTGAGCTGTCAGTACAGAACTTGAGGCTGGGCTCAAACTCACAAACTGCGAGATCATAACCTGAGTTGAAGTCGGATGCTTAACTGACTGAGCCACCCAAGCGCCCCATATAATTTTTTAATATTTTTATTTTTTTAAGTAATCGCTACACCCAGGATGGGGCTCAAAGTCACAAGCACAAAATCAGGAGTCCAGTTTGCACCAACTGAGCCAGCCAACTGTACTCATATTTATATACTTTTCATTATTCCTTTGGCTTTGTACAAAGAGTCTTTTAACTGCCATTTTTTGTTTAATTTTTGATTATTGCCTTTGGGTTTTTAGTGTATATATTTAAGTTCATACAGTCTACCTTCAAATGACCTCATACCAGTTCATATATAGTTTAGGAGCCTTAAGACAGTTTACTTTTGCTCCTCTGGGGCTTTGTTTTATTTTTATACTCTGAGTATCTGCATATGCTATATGGTTATTCTTCTGTTGAAATAATCGATTATCCTTAAAGAGATTTAAATAAAAATAATAATCCTATGTAATTGCCCAGTTACCATTTTCAGTACTTTGTTATTTTTTCAGTAGATCCATATTTTCATTGAGTATCATTTTCCTTTCATCTTCATGGCTCCTTTTGACATTTCTTGGATCTGTTGGTAAGGATTTTTTTCAGCTTTTGTATTTCTTAAAAACACCTTCATTTTGAAAACACTGTTGTTGAGTATGAACTTCAAGGTTGTAAAGACTTTGCTTTTAGTGGTTTAAAGATGTTGCTTCATCTGCATCGTTTCTCTTAAGAAATACGTTTTCAGTGTTCAACGAACTTCTTGGATCTGTGGGCTTCTATTTCTCATAAGTTTGAAAATTTTTAGTCATTGTTTCTAAAAATACTTTCTGTGCCTCACTTCTACTCTGTTCTTATTTGAGGAGTACAGCAAGTACATGTATATTAGGCTACTTTAAATTTGTCTCATAGCTCTCTTTACCTCTGTTTTATTTTGAATAGTTCCAATTTCTATCCTTTAAATGCAATCTCTTTCCTAATGTCTGATCTATTATTAATCTCATCTCGTGTTACTTCCTCATTGTTGTATTTTTTTTTCTGCATCTTGGCGCATTTGGTAATTTTCAATATGATACCAGAAATCATAGATTTTTAGGCTTTTTGGAGATAGATATTTTTGTATTCTTATAAATATTATATCGTTTTGTTCTCATATGAAGTTGCATGGAAACCATTTGAGCCTTTCAGATACTCTTTTTTAGGGTAGTTAATACCAGTACAGTGTTTAGTCGGGGACTATTCTTCCCCTCTCCTGAAGCAAAACCTGTTAGCATCCTTGACCCAATATCAAGCAAATGATGAAGTTTTCCACTGTGGCTTCGGAGAGCCAGCACTATTCCTGGCCTGGTGTAGGTTCTCAGTCCTCCCCTCAAATGCTTTGGAGCAATTCTTTCCCTGGCCTCGGGGAAGTTTCTCACACACAAGCCCTCACAGGTACTATGAGGAATACTTAGGGGAGAGCCTCTGCAATCTTCGGTATTCTTTCAACATCAGAAGTTGGCAATAGGTTCAGCTGCAGTATCTTAGGCTTTGTAAACTCTGTCACAAATTTTTCTTCTTTTTCTTTACATTTCTTTATATTTAAAGAATATAAAGACCACTCTTAGTGTATGGGCTGTGTGAAAACAGGCTGTGGCTGGATTTCGCATCCAGGCTGTAGTTTGCCGATCTTTGACCACACAGCTTTCTCCTGTTACTCTGCTCTACAAATTGTAACTGCTTTAATTTCCCTGGACTCTGAGCTTCTTCAACTCAACAGGAGAGTCTGCCAGGCACCACCTGGGCTCCCCTTCTTTCTTCTGTGCCCTGGACAGTCTCAAGGCAGTAAGAGGACCATTGTCGGGCTGTCACTTGTTTCTTCTCTCTTAGATACTTCTGTTATGAGTTGCCTGATGCGCAGTGTTTGAGAAACCATTTCCTTATATATTTTATAATTTTTTTTAGTTGTTTGAAGGTAATAAATGTGGCCCCTATTACTCCACCTTTACTGGAAGTGAAGTTCAAGCATAAACGTTTTACATTTCCTTCAATTTATTCTTGTTAATGGTTTTTCTATAAATGGTTGTCAATAATCAAAATACAGAAAGATTTAAGTGCTTCTAAAGGTCACCTTAAGTTACCTTTATCAAACTGCAAGCATAGCCCAGGAGTAGCAAATCCATTTGTCTTTTATAGGTTATGTTTACTTTTTTTAGGTTTTATTTTCCCCTCATTGTTTATCTTTGTGTTTCATTTTCTGAACATTTCATTTTATGATTATATTCATTAATTTCTATTTACTAGTACATTGCCATTTCTACTCCTGCATGTGTTAGCCAACTGGAATGTCAAATGTTAAAAACAGAAAACAACTGTAAAAATATAGAAGGAAAAGAAAAAAGGAGGAAGGGGAGGAATGAAGAAATAAAATTTTCTCTGAATAATCCTCAGACAGTGTTGCTTTATTGGCTTCTTGAAACTTGTGTTGCTACTGAGAAGTCAGACATTGATCTAATTCTCTTCCTTTTAGGCAATCAATTATTGTTAAAGGAAAAAAGGAATTTTAGTACTTTTTATATGAATGTTTTGAAATATCACTACACTGTTTCTCATTGTGCTGTTTTTATTGACTTCACATCTGTAATGTTTTATTATCATAGCACTCCTGCCTTCCTTCAGGTCTGGGAAATTTTACTAATATTTGTTTATATGACCTTCTTTGCTTTCAATTTCCCCCTTCTAAAATTTCTGCTTAACAGATGGCAAATAATACAGGTTTATCCTCAATTTCTCTTAATGTTCCTTTTAGATCTTCCATCTCTTTGCCCCTCTGTGCTTTATGCTAAGATGACTTCTTGATGTGCTCATCTAGCTAATGAATTTGCTTTTTTGTTGTTGTTTTGCATAGTATGCTGTCTAGCACATTTACTCATGTCTTTAAATTTTCCATTTTTCAAATCTATCACTATTAAAATAATAACCTACTTTTGTTTCCTACATGAGATACTCTACCTTCTGAGAATATTAATTATACCCATTTTATTACCAGTTAAATTTTGAGGTTGAGTTTGTTTTCTCTGTCCTGATGTTGACATTTATTCCTATGTGCTTATTTGAGACCACATACTCGTGTTTGATGGGTATTTCCTGTTATCTGTTGTAGATAAGCAACTTCCTTGAGGGAAGACATAGGAAGTTTTTCTATAGCTTGTACTGTGATTTGTTTTGAAAGAGAAGGAGATTGATAGATGAGTGAGATACTCAGACACGTACTCTTTTTGGTATGGCTTCTTCTGAGTCCTGTGAAGTTCATACCTTGTGGTTTTCACTTGAGAGGAGTTAGTCCCATTATTGTTGGCTTAAGAGGAAGAAGGAAGAGGGGTAGCCTGGGTGGCTCAACCTATTGGTTGGCAGACTTCAGCTCAGGTCATGATCCTGTGCTTTGTGGGTTCGAGCCTCATGTCAGATTCTGTGGTGACAGCTGATAGCATCTTCCCCCTTCTCCCCATGCTCGCTTGCTCTCTCTGCCAAAAAATAATAAACATTAAAAATAATTTTTTAATAAAAAAGGAAAAAGGGAGATTAAAACAGGTTAAATCTCTTTGCTGAAATTTCGGTAGGTGAGTTGGTTGTTTGGTCATGTTGCATTTTTTTCCCCATCAAATCACATTGTTAGATGATGGTCCTTGTCTGTTTTCAGCATTTACCACTTCTGGGCCTGGAGCACCGTGGTGACATTGCTTCCTACATTTTAGGATATGATTTCCTTTTTCACCCTTTCTTATCTGCTTTGTATTTTTAGGGGTTCCTCAAAGTTTCTGATTTGCTGCTCATTAAATATTGTTATGTATGGGAATGTGTATATTTTAATGAATCTTCTATTTTAGATGATTTAGTATCAAAATAGGAGACATGCATGTCATCAGTGCACCATCTTTCATCAGAAGTACATTTTGTTGTTCTCAGATTTCCAAACCTCATTTTAATCTTTCCCTGTGAATCCAGTGGGAGGTACTCTGTAATGGCTTCATCTATCAGAAGCTCTGACATTGTGGAGCATCTGGACAATGTAGGACTCTATCAACAATTCTGCAAATTCAGGCTTTGAGAGACATTTACTACCAATATTTATAAGAAAAGAATAGTAAAATACTACCCTGTGAGCTTTTGTTTGTTTTTCTATAGAGTTGCAATTCAAAAAATTACAAGAAAGGGATTGGATCAATGGTTTTTAGGCATGATACATTTATTACTGCTCTGTAAATCAAAGCTCACTAATCCCTTTCTTGTTGATAGCTGTACTGTTGATTCACTAAATTTCGCATGGAATGCCCAGGAGACCAATCACCAGGCAACACAAAATAAAAGAGCACTTACTGGGCAGAAGTGGGACAGCACTCTTAGGAATCTCTGAGGACATTACACTGGTTCCAGTAGACAAGTGTTTACTTCGCAGTTTTAAGTCCTCTTACCGTTAATTAATTGTGATGGGACTAAGTAGTTTATTTTTTCTACATCCCAAAACAAAACAAGAAAATAGATCTGTGTAAAGATACTAAGTACCAAGAAAGGTAATATTCTATATTACATTAGAATTTAATAAACCAAATATTTCCAAATAAAATATGGCCACATATGACAAGAGTTAGTTCCAAGTTTCTCTTTTCATACCTAACATATTTCCCAGTAGTTACCCCCAAAATATTTTCATGGGGATTAAGGAATCAATTACATAAAATATGCAAGACAGTTTACTGAAGTAAAAGTTGAACAGGACAAATTGTCTTCAAATTGTGACAAGGTAGTTATGGGGAAACAATGCAGGCCTACTAATAGCATTATAAGGCAAAATCATTAAAATCCAAAATAGCACACTAAACACTTCAAAAGAAGGCCTAGCAAGACATAAGTCATGAGAGTTAAAGAGAAAGGTGTAATCACTGAACATTGGCGAGTCTGGAAACTTCCTGGAGGAGACTTGAGTCATATCTCTATGGAAACATCAATTCAGAAGACAGGGCTGCACACTTTAGATAGAAGTTATCTAGGCAAGGTGGCTTGGTTGTCAGAAACTGGATCTGTTTGATGCTCAAGGAATGGCCCAGCCTAGATGCACCCCTTAGCTTATAATGAGTACTCGTAGTAGCGAAGAAGAAAGGAGAGCTGGGGATCCGACAGCACAGAAACTTAACTGCTAGCCTACATGTGATTTAATTTTGCAGGTTGATGTCTTCATTAACTGTCTGGGGCAGGATTGTAACTTCATACACTGAGCAAGTAAGTTTAGAAGAAGCAACATGAGTATATTTTGGTAAGTGGGTATTTGGCAACTAGAAAGGTCCATAATTTATTAATTCATTCAACTTGATCTCAGGCATGTGCTGGTTTCTGTGGATGTACTGCCTAATAAAAGGCTAGTGATCTCATGGGACATACATGTAAGAATTGAAATTATGGGAAATGATTTAAAGGAAGCATTGAGATGAGAGCACCGATGAAGGCACAGAGGCTGGAAAGAGTTTGGCAAGCTTGTTTGGTGTGCAGGTGGCTGGAATGGTTAATGTTACGTGTCGATGGGCTGGGCTATGGGATGCCTGGATAGCTGCTGAGATGTTATTTTTAGGTGTATCTATGAGGGTCTTTGCAGAAAAGATGACCATTTGACTTGGTAAACTGAGGAAGAGCCACCCTCACCAATGTGGCTGGGCATCATTCCATCTCTTGAGGGCCTGAAAAAAAGAAAAAGGTGGAGCAAAGGTAAATTTACACTTTTATTGTAACTGAGACATCCATCTCCTATCCACAGATATCAGTGCTGCTGATTCTCCGGCTTTCAGACTCAGGAACTTAGACCATGAGCTGTCTTGGTTCTCAGACCTTCAGACTCAGACTGAATCACACCACAGGCTTTCCTGGTTCTCTAGATAGCAGACAGCGGATTGTAGGACTTGTTGGTCTCTGTAATCATGTGACCCCTGTTACTAGTAATAAGTCACTTCCTATCTGTCTATCTCCATCTATCCAGCCATGCTATTGGCTCTGTTTCTCTGGAGCACCCTCAGACAGGGGCACAATTAGGGAGAGGTCAACAGCAGTGTGAGATGAGAAACAAGGGCAAGCGGGAGATTGTGCCATACCCTTTATAATCTTTGGAAGGAGGCCAGGTTAGATTTTATATGTAATGGAACACTGGAAGTTTTCGTGCACAGCAAGGCAGTAACATGATCAGAATAACAGCACAAGGCCAGCAATAGGAGCTGCTAAGAGGCTTTTTGAGCAAGAGATGTGGCCAGTTGGGTTGAAGAGGACAGTTAAGCTGGAGAGGAAATAAGCAGTTTGAGGTGCATTTCTGGACTTAGAAGTGTCAGGAGTCCCTGATAGTTTGTATGTAGGGTGTGACTAAAAAGCACAATAAGCTTTTTTTGTTTGAGCAGCCAAATGGAATTTGAAAGCCTAAGGGAGAGGTCAAGAGTTCATTTTGTGATTCGTAAAGGGCGAAATCTATGTGAAACTGTCATTAGATGAGTGGTGAGGTTGCTCCTTAGAGAACTCTAGTCGGTTTCATCTCTGATTCTTTGGGAGTCTTCTCATTATTTCCATTCTGTAATTTTATGTTTTCCCACATTCATTCTTAGGCTTTCTTCCCTTCTCACTGAACATATTATCCTTGGCTTATTCCACTCACTCCTGGGTCTCATCTTTGACCGGTTTGCTCACAACATTTACTTTATCTTCAATTCAGCCCTCTCTCCTAAATGTATAGTTACATATATTCAACTGCCTACATCGGTTTGGTGTGCACCCAAAACTTCATATGCTTTACAAAGACACAGCCATCCGCTGAAAACCCTGAGACAGCTCCTCATTTCATCTTTGTTCGCACTCTCCGAATACAATCCATAACTTAATCTTCTTGAGTATTTATAAAAATTTTCTTTACTTGGATTTAGTTTAATCTCAGAGTCAGGATGGAGCTAGACTTAGGGGTGAGTGTCAAACAGCCCTCACTGTGGGGATCTATAGGACAGAAAGCCAAACATATTGTGAGACTAAGCCGTAAAGAGCAGGGAAGGGTCTGGATTCAGGTCACATGTTGGGGTAATGGCTGCGGCAGCTGTGAGCTAGACAGATGGGAGTAAGGAGAGACTAGAGGGAGAGACCTTGCACAGCGGGGACTGGACACCAAGTTGTTTCCTGAGAAATTATAAAATAAAATTGCACATAACTCAGGGTGTAACATGTTTTTCTTTTCAAATGCATTTCTGAAAAAATTCTACCTCACTAAAGAATCAATTTGAAGGGGAAGGGAGATTGAAAAGACTACCCTCAGCTGACAGACCTTGGATTCCTTAGGACATTTTCCTGGAATTTAGAGTCCTGTCTGGTTGGCAATTATCTGTCTTGAGCAAACTTCACTGTGACTCCAGAAAATTAATCTTTCTGATGCAAAACGAATCATTATAAACTTGGTTATATATGGTGTAATGCAATTCTCTCCCACACATAAACACTAACCTCACACATTTAATCATCTTTTTATTCTTAGTACATTTGTTTCATAGGAAATGGATTGTGAAACCATTTTCAAAATCATGTATTTGACATTAGAAATTTTTTCTAAAATACTGAAACCCTAGCATATTTATCTTCCTGAGTTGTCATGGTTAATGGGAGAAGTACAGTGCTTAGTGTAAATCAGACGTGTCTCTGGATATTTGTCAATTGTATCCAGGTGAATAATAGTTTCAAATGGAGATCACCGGCAACCTTAAAGGGGAAAATGGATCAGAAAAGGACAAGTCATTTCAATAAAAATGTAAATCTTTGAAAGCCATACAATGGTGACTGTTGGAGGGATGCAGGCTCAGTATGTCCATGAAAACTGGGAAACAGTGAATTCGGCCATTAACCTAATTCATAGAATGTATTGGAATCTACTAGACGGATGCCTGGGTGGCTCAGTCAGATAATCATCCGA
>PISW01011713.1:0-38191 GCA_004023785.1 Mungos mungo
AAAAAAACAATTTTTTGAAGAATGACGGTTCAGAACACAGCATAGTGAATATAAGGCAAGGAAGGGATATCAAAGTACATATAAATGGTTGGCTTTTGGTAACATCTGTAATTCAGAACAGAATATATTGGTGGAAAATACACAGATAGAGTCATCATAGTTGTGAACACACGAGAAAGAGAAGGACATGTCCACAAGTCTTAAGGAATCAAAATATGAAGAAAAAATGAACCCAGTATATTTGAGAAGAGTAACCACAAATGGCAAGGTTTCAAACAGAGAATGATTTGTAACAGTGCTGAAATCTTAAGCACAGGATTTTCAAGTTGAATGAGTTATTGGTGAACTTTAACAGAACTCTGTTTAGAGTTCTAACTAAGGGAAAAACACAATGTGGAATGTATATACTGTATTTCAAAATGGGAATTCAACCGTCTTTATTTCTTAACATTATTCAGTTAATTGAAAGTTTGAAAATATGAGAGATTAGAAAAATGATTGAAAATTTTATAATTAAGATATGAAGGAGTGAGGAGTCAGAAAAAAATTATCAATAAATGTGACAGATCCTAGGATTTGATTTTAAAAATCAATAGAACTCATACTTTAAAGTTGAAAACTAATTATGTATGAAGTCCTAAGAGACAAAGTGGATGCTAACATAAAGTACTATAATTGAAGACCAGGGAGTAAATACCCTGGAGGGATGAAAAACTTAAATCACAGATGACTTACTAAAATTGTGTTGCATAGATTTTCTCTGGAAATTAAAGATTTTCAGTTAGTCTGTGTGTAGTATCTTCTTGAGAACCCCTAAAAGGTAAGCTGGGAGGGAAACTGTACTTTCTAAAGTATCTAAGGCATTCTGGAGTTCAATCAAAGGGAATCAAACTTTATTCAAAAGCTATATATATCATACATCTTGTTACTTTGAAGTTCGTTAAGTATGGAGACATTTCTTCATGTTGATCTGCAACTAACCCCTTTATATTATCTGTAAAATAAATGTGTTTTGATGTTTGTCACAAGGATTTTTGAAAATTAAATTAAATATACCTGTGAAGACACTAAAACAATGTAAGGCATTATCCAGAACAATGTTTTCAATGTTAAATTGAGAATCATTGCAAGTGTGTGCATTTTATCTATTCTATTTCTTCTTGTCAATCACTGTGAGGATAATATGGCCTTTGTTTAGTTGGATTAAATACATAGAAAATGGGCATATAGTTTATCAGTGTGGAACCAAAAATTGGGTAGGAAAAATAGAGTATTTTGAAAAATACCAAGGAGAGCAGTAATGGAGATTATTGCAAATTAGGGGGAAAGAAGAGTGGCAAGTAAGTAAGTAATGATGATAATGTTCATGTGGTAATTTCACGCTTTGACACAGGTATTTGGATGTGGAACTTCAAAGAATTAATTCATTGTACTTTATAACAACTCTGACAGCGATAGAAGGAATTAAAACAAAGTGTCAGAGACATTAGTTAACTGTCTGTTGATATAGGAGTTGGTGGTAGAGCAAGACCGTAAACTCAGGCATGTCTAATCTGAAGGTCTATAATACTGCCTTTACATAACATAGAGGTAGATGCCATACAACTTCTGGAAGGATTGTATATGCAGATCTTGTTACTATCGAATGAAGAAAGATTGCAAAAGAGCAGAAATTCAAGTAAGAGACCTAAAAGATGATATTCCTAAGAGACTTCAGTTTATATTTATCTCAGTTGTATCTTTGGAATCTAAGTACCAGTGCATAGATTTTCACGACGTTGTGAACAGATACCTTGAAATAGAAGCTTGAGTGACTTTCTGGAATATCTCAAAACAAGATCAACAAGGATATGAGTTGGATTGAGTCTCAATAGCATTATAAGGCCCTGGTTAAGGACAAAGGTAAACAAAAAAACAATTAAATACTGGCCAAAGACGTATCTGATCTATGGAGTTCTTCAAGCTGCACAGCTTTCAAGGCACTCCCATTTTCCCAATTTATACACGTTAATTATGTTATTTAGTTCCAAATTGGGAGAAGTGATGAATATGTTGTTGTGCTGAGTATTATTCCAGGATGCACAATTGATTGAAAAATTGCTTCGTACAAGAGGGTGAAAAGTGACAAGTTGCCAGAATATAACTTGATGTGTGTTGATTTTTCATAAGATCTAATATTTATATAAATATGAGGAAATAGACACTTTTTTTTTTAAAAACTTAATGTTTATTTCTTTTTGAGAGAGAGAGACAGAGTCCAAGCAGGGGAGGGGAAGAGAGAGGGAGAGGGAGACACAGAACCCAAAGCAGTCTACAAGCTCCGAGCTAGGTGCAGGGCTTGAACTCACAAACTGTGCGATCATGACCTGAGTCAAAGCTGGATGTCCAACTGACTGAGTCACCCAGACACTCTGAGGAAAGTCTTTCACACAAATACAACCACTGAACTAACCTGAAATAGAACGGGCATACTGCTTGATAGAAGGACTGAAATGATAGTGAGTGATATGATGTGATAATTTTCTGTTGGGCAATACATTTTATTATTTAAAAGATTTATTTAATGTTTATTTATTTTTGCAAGAGAGAGAGACAGAACATGAGCAGGAGAAGGGCAGAGAGAGAAGGAGACTCAGAACCCGAAGCAGGCTCCAGGCTCTGTGTGAGCTGTCAGCACAGAGCCCGACGTGGGGCTTAAACTCACAAACTGTGAGATCATGGCCTGAGCAGAAACCAGCTGTTCAACCAACTGAGCCACCCAGGAGCCCGTGTTGGGTAATAACTTTTAATAGGAAGCTTGAAAACCCACATGCATTTCTCTATAGAACTGTTTAAACGCTTTTATGTAGTATGCATGAGAGTATGCATAAATTGAGAAGACTGTCAGAAAGATTTATTGTAGGAATTGTGTATAAGAGTAGAAAAATAAAAGTACCAGGAAATTTAAGTAGTAGGACTTTTATCTACACAGTGTGGATTGAGTTTCTTGACAAGGGTTATGAATGTAATAAAATTTTTCTAATATAATTTATAAGTGATTAAGAATTCAGGATGTAGTAAACACTTGAATTATTACTGAAATATTATTTATACTGAATTGGTGAATACTACAGAGATACAGGTCAGGGGGTCACAAAAGTGCTATAGACAGTGGGTAAATACACTTTGTTTATGATTTTAAAATATGATCTCATTTGATTTTCATCACACACACATATGTATATATGTAACATTCAAATTTGTAGAGTATAAAATAAGTCTTGCAATAATCAATATTGCCTAAGATCACACAGCTGAAGGAATCTGTTGAAGACATTTGAACTATTTGAACTATGCCATTGTACTCTATTCTGTGTCTTGAGAATAATAGCTTATATTTGACTATCTCATGGACACACATCACTATAGATATGAATGAGGAAAGGGTCTACTTATGAGGAACGATTTCCATGACAATTTACCATTATTAGAAAAAAATATTACTTGGGGTGCCTGGGTAGCTCAGTCTGTTAAGCATCCGACTTTGGCTCAGGTCATGATTTCAGGTTTGTGGGTTCAAGCCCTGCTTCAGGCTCTGTGCTGACAGCTAGCTCACAGCATGGAGCCTGTCTTCAGATTCTGTGTCTCCCTCTCTCTCTGACCCTCTCCTGCTCACATTGTCTCTCTCAAATAAAATATATACAAAATTTTAAAAAAGTTAAAAAAAGAAAAAATATTTCTTAATGAACATACGATTGCTAATTTCTCAGTCCCTTCTTTTTACTTGACGTGTAATTAATCTGGTCTCATCACAATTAGTACATAATTCTTTCTACACTTTGATAGAATTTTTATGCTACGTTTCATGGAAAAAATAAACAAATATATCTCATTGACTTTACAGACGTTTATGTCTTTCATGACAATGTTTTTATGAATGGATAATCTACATGACACATATGAGTTTGCTTGTTGATCTAACCTGATTATGTGACTTGAGAAAACTATCATGTTTTTAACATGCAACTATGTCTGTGAACAATGTGTTGTGCATTAAAGATCATATCAAGCTAAACCAATACTTTAACATACTTATTCTAATATATATATTTGGTAGAAGTGGTGACTTCAGGACAGAATGTTTGGTATTCTATAATACAATCCCAGCCGTTTGTCATTTCTTGTATTCCTTGCAGTCAACATTTATCATGGCTTGGGAGAATCAGACCTTCAACTCAGACTTTATCCTGGTGGGAATCTTCAATAACAGCCCCACTCACATCTTCCTTTTTTCACTGGTCTTGGGTATCTTCACAGTGGCTGTCATTGGAAACACTGCTATGGTTCTCCTGATCTGCCTGGTCAACCAGCTCCACAGCCCCATGTACTTCCTCCTCAGCCAACTCTCCCTCATGGACCTCATGCTCATCTGCACCACTGTACCCAAGATGGCCTTCAACTACTTGTCTGGCAGAAAGTCCATCTCTCTGGCTGGTTGTGGAGCCCAGATATTTTTATATGTGTCTCTGCTTGGAGCAGAATGTTTCCTGTTGGCTGCAATGGCCTATGACCGTTATGTTGCCATTTGCCATCCATTAAGATACTCTATTCTCATGAGCCAGAAAATCTGTGGTCTCATGGCAGCTTCTTCCTGGATTCTTGGCTCCCTTGATGGTTTAATTGAAGCTGCAGTTGCATTGTCTTTCTCATATTGTGGTGCTCGGGAAATACCCCACTTTTTCTGTGATGTCCCTGCTCTTCTCACTCTCTCATGCACTAACACATTGTTATTTGAAAGGATGATATTTATCTGCTGTGTTATTATGCTTCTTTTCCCTGTTGCAGTAATCATTGCTTCTTATGTTTATGTTATTGTGGCTGTCATTCACATGAGGTCTAGGGAGGGCCGACAGAAAGCTTTTGCCACCTGTTCCTCTCACCTTATGGTAGTAGGAATGTATTATGGAGCAGGTATGTTCATATACATGCGGCCCAGTTCAGATTGTTCTCCCACCCAGGACAAATTGGTATCTGTCTTCTACACTATCCTTACTCCCATGCTGAATCCCCTCATCTATAGCATCCGCAACAAGGATGTGGCCAGAGCGTTCATGAAGGTGTTAGGGAGGGGTAAGTCTGGAGAGCAAATTGCCTGATAATCTTTAAACTTGGTTTTTTCCCCAGTACCTTTTTTGCTTTATGCTTAAATTTATGTACTCAATCAATTGAATTAAGTAGCCAATATTTTATAATCTTTGTATATTTGTAGGCAGAAACATAAATTCAATTTTTTCTAAAATGAAAAAGTTGTTTTCACTTTTTTTCTTCAAATATTTGGCATTTTTATGATAATTTGAAGCTATGGCTGTAAGGGAATAATTTAGTGCAAGAAAAAATCCACAATTTATCCTATTGTATTTTTTTCAGTTAACAAATTAAAAGATCTTACCATGATAACATATCATTATTTGGTTGCATTGATTAAACATATTGTGTTTATAACATATCAGAAGCTTAACCTTGGGGAAAATGCTTTTTATGAAATTTAAGATGTTAATTTGAAGTAATCATTTAAATATGAATGACAAAACTCAGCATATACTAAGTTATGGGAATGAATGTAAGATTATTATGAAAATGAATGATTATTATGAAATTAGATGGGAAAGTGACAGGCATTAGATTGAGATATAGCCATATTGAGCTTGAACTGTTCTGGACATTGTCCTTTTTGAGTAGTGGAGGATTTGGGTGTTATCTTTTATTTCTATTTCCTGTAGAAATTGGTCTTATACATGGAAAACTAAAATGTAACTATGAATCCTAAAATCTGGTTTTCTTATTCTTAGATATCTTGATCTTTATATGAATTGTGTACTGTTGTTGTATGAAAACATAATAATTTTTGTTTAATGAGAAAGTTTTGGTTTTCTGTATGCTTCATATTCTTCTTAAATCTCATGTATGATATCCCCAAATACAAGTTAATAATTATTGTTTATCTATATATCTATAATAATATTTATATTTAAATCATCATTTAGATATAGTTGACATAGATATATAATTCTGGAGACTCCCATGGCTTAAGTGGAAAAAAATCTTTATAGTTAACATGAATATGAACTGTTGCATTGAAACTGTGTTGCGACATCCCCACTGTATATAACAAATTAACCCAATTTGAGCTGCTGTAAATATGTCAGAGTTTATATGCGTCAGAATTTCCAGCATACCTAACGTGAATATTCTGCTTCTGATATCAAAAGGTAGAGATCCAGGTGTTGCTTGGGGCTGAAGTTTTATCTGATCTTAAGGCCACCTTCAAAGCTCATGTGTTTTCTGAAATGAGTAATTTTCATAAAGCTGAATAAAATATGTGTCTTGGTTTTTAAATGTTTATTTATATTTGAGAGAGAGAGAGAGAGAGAGAGAGAGAGAGAGAGAGAGAGAGAGAGAGAGAGAGAGAATGAGAACATGAGCAGAGTGGGGCAGAGAAAGACTGAAAGAAAGAGAATCCCGAGCAGGCACTGTGCCTGCGACAGACATGGGACTAAATTTCATGAACCCTGAGATCAAGACCTTAGTGGAAATCAAGAGCCAAACATAACTGACTGAGCCATCAGGGTGTCCCTCTCTGCATTTTTAATGAGAATTTCTGTGATCTAACGCAAGGCTTAATTTCTCATGAAAAATGTCAACTTGTTAAGATAAGCCAGTATAAGATCATCTTCCTTCAAATTCTTAGATTTTACTATTTATGAAATAGGTTATAGCAACACTATTTACTCTTATTTTATAATATAACATAATAATGAGAATAACATCAGAGAATAGAGAGTATGGAGGTGGTTTGGATTTTTCTGCCAGAAAAATCCAGATTACTTAGAGACATATTCAAAAAAGACAAAAATAAAATTTCGTTTATTGATTCTACCAGTAATCTGAGAAAAACTTGGTGATGCCCAAATGGGTGAGTGGATCAAGACAAGTTTTGGAAATTATTTAAATTTTTAAATATTTCTACCTAGTAGACTAACAGATACTTTATATAATTGTATTATAGATTTATAATTAGTCCAGAACCCATAATGGGTATTCTATCTGTTATAGGTATAACATTTAACACAATTAATAAAGACATAACATTGTCAATTTCAAAAACAATTATGAATGCTGTATTTCATCTTTTTTCAATTTTTAGTTTTATCTTTTTTCTTTTTTAAAATTGTTTGTTGTTGGGGCGCCTGGGTGGCTCAGTTGGTTAAGTCTCTGACTTCAGTTCAGGGCATGATCTCACGGTTCATGGTTTCGAGCCCTGCGTCGGGCTCTGCTAACAGCTAGCTCAGAGTCTGAGCCTGTTTCAGATTCTGTGTCTCCCTCTCTCTCTGACCCTCCCCTGCTCACACTGTCTCTCTCTCTCTCTGTCAAAAATAAATAAAAACATCTAAAAAATTGTTTATTGTCCTGTTGGTTTCAATATAACACTCAGTACCTTTCCCACAAGTGTCCTCCTCCATGACACCCCGCATTCCCCCTTCCCTTTCCCCCTTCAGCCCTCGGTTTGTTTTCAGTATTCAGTAGTCTCTCATGATTTCCATACCTCCCTCTCCCCAACTCTCTTTCCCCCTTCCCCTCCTTATGGTCCTCTGTTAGGTTTCTCCTGTTAGACCTATGAGTGCAAACATGGTATCTGTCCTTCTCCACCTGACTTATTTCACTTAGTATGACACCCTCGAGGTCCATCCACATTGCTACAAATGGCCAGATTTCATTCTTTCTCATTGCCATGTAATACTCCACTGTATATATACACCACATCTTCTTGATCCATTCCTCAGGTGAAGGACATTTAGGCTCTTTCCATAATTTGGCTATTGTAAAAAGTGCCGTTATCAACATTGGAGTGCATGTACCCCTATGCATCAGCACCTCTCTGTCCTTTGAGTAAATCCCTAGCAGTGCTATTGCTGTGTCTTGGGAAATTCTTTCGATAGTTTCTTGAGGTGCCTCCATACTGTTTTCCAGAGTGGTTGCACCAGTTTTCATTCCTACCAACAGTGTAGGAGGGTGCCCGTCTCTCCACATCCTCGCCAGCATCTATAGTCTCTTGATTTGCTCATTTTAGCCACTCTGACTGGCGTGAGGTGGTATCTCAGTATGGTTTTGATTTGTATTTCCCTGATGATGAGTGATGTTGAGCATCGTTTCATGTGCCTGTAGGCCCATCTGGATGTCCTCTTTGGAGAAGTGCCTGTTCAGGTCTTCTGCCCATTTCTCCACTGGATTATTCATTTTTTGTGTGTGTGGAGTTTGGTGAGTTCCTTGTAGATTGTGCATACTAGCCCTTTATCTGATATGCCATTTACAACCATCTTTTCCCATTCTGTTGGTTACCTATTAGTTTTCTTGATTGTTTCCTTTGCAATGCAGAAGCTTTTTATCTTGATGAGCTTCCAAAGGTTCATTTTTGCTTTCATTTCCCTTCCCTTTGGGGATGTTTTGAGTAGGAAATTGCTGTGGTTAAGGTCTAGGAGGTTTTTTCCTACTTTCTCCTTGAGGGTTTTGATGGTTTCCTGTATCACATTCAGGTCACTTTGAGTTTATTTCTGTGTATGGTGTAAGAAAGTGGTCTAGTTTCATTCTTCTGCATTTTGCTGTCTAGTTCTCCCAGCACCATCTGCTAAAGATGCAAACATTTTTCCATTGGATCCTCTTTCCTGCTTTGTCAAAAATTAATTGGCCGTACATTTGTGGGCCTCGTTCTGTGTTCTCTTTTATATACTATTGGTCTATGTGTCTATGTTTGTGTTGATACCATACTGTCTTGATGATGACAGCTTTGTAGTAGAGGCTAAAGTCTGGGATTGTGAAGCCTCCCATTTTGGTTTTCTTCTTCAATATTACTTTGGCTATTTGGGGTCTTTTGTGGTTCCATAAAAATTTTAGGATAGTTTGCTCTAGCTTTGAGAAGAAGACTGGTGCATTTTTAATGGAGACTGCATTGAATGTGTAGATTGCTTTGGGTAATAATGATATTTTCACAATGCTTATTCTTCTGATCCATGAGCATAGGATAAGTTTCTATTTCTCCATCTCTTCTTCAATTTCTTTCCTAAGTTTTCTATAGCCATTTATGAAAAGCCCACAGCTAATATCATCCTCAATTGGGAGAAACAGAACTTTCCCCCTGAAATCAGGAACACGACAGGGATGTCCACTCTCACCACTGTTGTTTAACATAGTGCTGTAAGTCCTAGCACAAGCAACCAGGCAACAAAAGGAAATAAAAGGCATCAGAATCAGCAAAGAAGAAGTCAAACTTTCACTTTTCACAGATGACATGATACTCTACATGGAAAACCCGACTGATTCCACCAGAAGCCTTCTAGAACTGATTAATGAATTCAGTAAAGTTGCAGGGTACAAAATCAATGTAGAGAAATCGGTTGCATTTTTATACACCAATAGTGAAGCAACGGAAAGAGAAATCAAGAAACTGGTCCAATTCACAATTGCATGAAAATAAATTTTTAGTTTTAAATACTATTATTCAAATACTACATCTCTTGGATTCTCTGCCAAGCAAACAGATATGAGATAAGTGGTGAGAACAATAAAATAATATCAGTAATGAATAACTATTTTAATAAAAGAAAGTCTACACTTTAATCAAAATTTCTTGCTCACAGTGTTGTCATTTTTTGTTACCTAAAATCAATTCAAACATTGGTTAAATAATTTGTCTTACATTTAGATGAATGTGTGCGTGTGTGTGTGTGTGTTTGTGTGTGTTGTGTATATGTACAAAATAAGTTTAACCGTGAGGCTTTAGAGAAAATTTTAAAATAGTTATTTGATAAAAAAATAATGAATTTAGTATTGGTAGTACAAAATGTTTATATAGAGAAATTATGTAAGACTGAAATTATATCCTAAGCCCTTGATATGGTGTTTCAGGAATAAAACTATTGCAAAACTAGGGATTATTCATAGATTATTAGGATTAAAAATATATTTAATCTGTATATAAAGAAGGCCTAAACCTCCAATACTTTTAAGAAAACAATTAACAATGAAAATAATATGGTTATAAATTTGTTTAAAATTCCTTAAGTTATGTGTGAAAAAAATGTAATAAGTGTCTTTTTGAATACATAATATAAGAGAGAGGATTTGGATAAAGGTGACAATAGGCAATTCTAGCTCTCATAAATCTAGGTATACAATAAATTTCACAATTATCCATGGTTCGCAATATCTTTGTGGGAACACAAGAAACAGAGGAGAAATTTCACAACTCTGATCAAGCAAAGAATCCAAGAACAGACACATTGAACAGGATGCGAAGAATGATAGCAGTTTACTCATGACACTTTTTCTAAGATATAGCTCAGAATAAAAAGACACACTTGGTTTGCAAATTATCCCGTGGCCAAAAATAAGAGCAGAGTGAAGATCTGGCTTCTGCAGCATGACAAGATATTGCCTAAGAGGCTCATATATGTCTTGCCTTACAAGATAATTGAGATGTTAAGCATAGATGAATAATCTGGAGGCGGTAGGAATAGAGAAAAGGGGTGGGAGCTCACAACCACCACCACGCAGATCTCAAAAACCAGCTACAGATTCTGCTACCTGGCTTTTGGTTTTCACCCATGAACTTTGAGGGTTGATTCATTTGCAGCCCTTCAATGAGCTGATACATGCTCCAACCCTACATACACCTCCATGATGGTGCATGTAAATTTCCACAGATACAATGCAATTCCACAAATGCCATACACAGTATATGTAATTTAACAAGTGCCATACAAACCTTCTCAGATGGCACAAAGATATCAGTGATCAGCCTGACTGTGCAATTGAGAGAAATGTAATCTTGAACTCTATATGGCACTGTACTGGGAAAAATAAGTGAAAATATTTCAACACCTAGTCTGATATGAGATTCAGAAAATGAAAATTGAGAGAATGAGAGTGAGAGAAGGCACACAATTCCTGATTTGTCCCAAGAAGAGAAAAAGGAATGGTGGGGTGTATCTGGAGAACGTGACTGAGAGAGCTTTTCTCTATCAGGGCTGACTGGTAAAGATCTTTACATCTTCAAGCCACTCATCAAGGACTGGAGAAGACTACTTCTTTAAATATGAAACAGAAATTCAAGACTTTAAGGACAATGAAGTCCTAATTTGGGGTCAGATCATGATTTCACAGTTCATGAGACTGAGCCCTGCATCAGGCTCTGCACTGACATCAGGGAGCCTGTTTGGGATTTTCTCTCTCCCCTCTCCCTCTGCCCCTTCTCCCCTCACAGTCACACTCTTTCTCAAAAACTAAGTAAATACTCTTTTAAAAAAGGATGTTAAATAGCAACATGAAAACATATGAAAGTATATAAAAGTGTTGTAAAGAGAATATATATTCAAATTCAGAATACTGGTGTTATAATGTTGCTGCATAAATCACTTTTAACGTGAGTTAAAATAGAAAAGTTTTAAAATAACTATAGCTACGATATTCATTGATATTTAAACATTATAAAAAGTTTTAAATAGTGATATTAATGACATAAAATATAAAGAGAGAAGAAGAAAAATAATTTTTTGTAAGCAACAAATAGATGTTGTTATCAGGTAAAAATAGACAGTTTAGGCATAACCTGACATATGTGCTCAATATAGTGCTAAATGAGAAAATACATATTTAGGTACACTAAAGAATAATATAAAGTAATCAAAGTTTTCACACACATGTGTGTACACACACACCATTAAAAAGAAATACAGCAGTATTGGAAGAAAGATGCAAAGAAACTCCACAGCACAGGGAAAAAAATAACAAAATGACAAAGGAAAACATTTAACTTTCAATAGTTACTTTAAATATAAATGGATTAAATTCTTTAATAAATACACATAAACTGGTTGAATAAATTAAGAAATATTACCTATATTTATTACCTACATATAGGCAATATATTGCCTATAAGGGGCTTAATTTTGCTTTGAACTATACATAGGCTATAAGCAAAAGAATGGGAAAAGAAATATCATGCAATGGTTACCAAAATATAACCAGAAGCAAGCATATCAGACCAAATAGAGTTTCAGTCAAGAACTGTCACAAGACACAAAGAAAGTAATAAAATAATGCTCAAGGAACCAGTTTGTCAAGTGGATATAAGAGTTGTAAATATATATGCACCAGAAATCATAATACTAATATAAAGCAAAGATAAATATAACAGAAGAAAAATGGACATAAATTCAATAACAGAAGACAAAATCCAACTTTAAACATATAATAGATCATCCAGACAGAAAATCAATAAAGAAATAGCAGATATTTTATTCAGATAAATACTCAGCATTGGAATTACTGGAATATATGGTGTTTCTATTCTTAATTATATGAGGAACCTCCATACTGTTTTCCAAGGTGACTGCACCAATTTACATTCCTACCAAGAGGGCTTGAGGGTTCCCATTTCAATTCATCCTCATCACCATTGGTTATTTCAAACATACCTGTTTAAATGGCAGAGGAGTAGGGAGACCCTACATTTGCCTCATCACTCAAAAAAGCAATATACATATCAAAACATCTTTAACACACAGTAAATTGATATGCGGACTGAGAAAGTAAAAATGTACAACTAGGACTCAAAAAATCCGTGACATCTAGGAAGGGAGGAGCTATGGAGAACAGATTTAGGAGAGAGAAGGGCTGAGGTGCTGTAGTGGGGAAGGAGCCTTGATTGCAGAGAGAGAGACAGAGAGAGACTGAGAGAGAGAGAGGGAGGAAGAGAGAGAAAGGGGACAGTGAGAGGGAGAGTAAGTGCACAGGGTATTTCACAAGAAAAATTCTTCTTCAAAACCACTGACAGGGAAAAGGAGACGGGCTGAATACCACAAGTTTTTACAAGCAGCTGAGCACAGAGTCTGAATTTTCAGAGGTCTACACCATCATCAGAGTTTCACCTGGTGGGTTTAGTAGTGCTTCAGTGGGAGAGGAGGCAGACACCTGGGAGCAGGCAGAGTAGGCTGAGGATCTCCTGGGTCACAGCGGAGAAGCAGTTCCTATTCTTGGAGTATACTTGGAAGAGGGGACACAGCCCCTCCGAGAACAAAAGACCCATTATATACCACTGAGGGTATATATTGGTTATTAAACCATTCCCTGTTTAATAACATAGGAATGGTGTTGGTGTTGGCTTTCTGCCATGCTTTACCATAAACTCCGAAACCTGCATGGTTGCACAACCTATTTCTGGGACAAGTCAGCACTGGCGACAGTGAAGCAAGACCCTCCCCTAGAGGATCGGCACAGGTCCACGCCACATGGATCTCTAAACTTTGGAGTTTTGAAACCCAGGAATTAAACACAGGAGTGCTGTGTCTTCTGGCAAGCAGTCAGCACAGTTGCAGGCAGGGTGAGTGCAGGAATCTGGTGGAAGTTGAGTAAAGGAGAGGCGAAATGTTTGCTCTTCTTAAGGGCTTCCTGAAGACTGGGGGGCCAGAAATCCCTGTTCAAGGAAAGAGAGAGCAAGTCATTGCCATTTTTCACCATATGCATCAGCACTGTCCAATTCAGGGAGCAAAAGAGTGACATCAAGTGGAGGCCAGAGATACTTACACCAATTTCTATGCTCCTGCTCCCTGAAGGTGAATCTCCTATAGGAGAAAGCTGTCTAAGTAAGAATCAGTGCAGCAGACCCCACCCTCGGAAGACAAGCACAAACCCCTCTGACAAACTAAGTCTTCTGATCATAGATAGAGTGCTGCAAAGCTTCAGCTCTGAGGGAAATAGGATCTAGTTTCTTTTGCTCTTTGGTTTTTGTTTTGTTTGTTTTTTTTTTGTCCCCCCCCCCACCATTTAGAAACACAAGAAACAACATATTTATTTATTATTTATTTTTTTATTTTTATTTTTAGGAGGGCCTAGCTTCTTTTAACTAACTGACCAAAAGACATCTAAGATATATCTTCCCCTTTTTTGGCCTTGACATTATGACAAATACAGGAATTCTCCCCAAAACAAAGAACAGCAAGAAGTGATGTCCAGAGATTCAATCAATACAGTTATAAGTAAGAGGTCTGAACTAAAATTTAAAATAATTATAAGGACACTACCTGGGCTTGGAAATAGCATAGAAGACATTAGATAATCCATTACTGCAGAGATAAAAAACTAAAAACCAGTCAGACCAAAAGCAAAATGCTATAACTTCGGTGCAAACTTGAATGGATGCCATGACAATGAGGATGGATGATTCAATAGAATGAATCAATAATATAGAAGATAAAATTATGGAAAATAATGAAGATGCAATGAGGAGGGTAAAAAGGTATGGGATCCTGAAGATAGACTTAGGTAATTCAGTGACACCTTAAGGCATAATAATATACATATCATAAGTGTCTCAGAAGAGAGAAGAAAGAGTGGCAAAGGTTAATATAAGAAAATTATATCTGGAGACTTTCCTAACCTGGGGAAGGAAACACACATAGAAATCTAGAAAGTACATGGGATGCGTGGGTGAATCAGTTGGCTAAGAGACTGACTCTTGATTTTGGCTCAGGTCATTATCTCATGGTTTTATGCATTTGAGCCTCACATAAGGTTCTGTGCACTGGCGGTGTGGGGCCTCCTTGAGATGCTCCCTCTTCCTCTGTTCATTCTACACTGTCTCTTTCAAAATGAATAAATAAACTTTAAAAAATCCAAGAATAACAGAGAAGCTCTATTAAATTCAACAAGATTCAGCAATCACTTAGACATATCATAGTCAAATTCACAAAATACATAGAGAATTAAGAGGCATGAAAGCAACAAGAAAAAAATAAATCCTTGACCAACGAATAAAAACTGGTCAGGTATGCATCAGATCTGTCGATAGAAGCTTGGCAGATCAGAAGGTAGTAGCATGACAGATTCAATGTGTTGAGTGGCAAAAATATGCAGCCAAGAATTCTTTATTAAGCAAGACTTTTTCTTCAGAATAGGAGAGATAAAGATAGATAAAAATAAATAAATAATTTCATAGAAAAAACTAAAGGAGTTTATGACAACTAAACCATCACAGCAAGATATATTACAAGGGACTCTTTGAGTGGGGATACAAGTACCAAAAGCAATAAAGAGTAGAAAGGATCGGAGAACATCACCAATACCAACTTTATATGTAACCATATCTATAATCTACCTACTGTAAATAGAATAAATGCTACAATCAAAAGACAAGACCCATCTCTATCCTGACTACAAAAGACTCATTTTAGAACTAAAGCCATATTTAGATTGAAATTGAAGGGATGAATAACCATCAATCATACTATTTCCCATCAAAAGAGAACCAGTGTCCACACTAATATCAGAAAAACTGGAGTTTAAACCAATGTTTAACAAGATATGAAGAAGGACAGTATATCATAATTAAGGGGAACTATCCATTAAAAAGAGCTAACAATTATAAATATTTATGACCCCAACTCTTCCAAGTTATATAAATATATAAATAAACTAGTTTATTGATAAGAAGCAAAAAGTAACTCATTGCTAATAATACAATAATATTAGGGGACTTTAAGACCTCATTTACAGCAAAGGACAGATCATCTAAGCAGAAAATCAACAAGGATACAACAGCTTTGAATGAAACACTTATTCCGATGGACTTAACAGATACATTCAGAACATTTCATCCTAAAGCAACAGAATACACATTCCTTAAATGTATACATGAAACATTCTCCAAAATAGAGCACTTTCTGTGTCACAAATCAGCCCTCGACAGGTACAAAAATGATTGAGATCATAACATGCATATTTTCAGACCATAATGCTATAAAATTTGAAGGCAACTGCAAGAAAAATATTGGAAAGACCACAAATACATGGAGGTTAGAGAACATTGTAATAAAGAATGAATGTATTAACCAGAAAAAGAAAGAAAAAATACAAAGTATATAGAAGCAATGAAAGTAAAAACATGACAGTTTAAAACCTTTGGGATGCAGCAAAAGTGGGCCTAAGAGGGAAATGTATTGAAAAAACAGGTCCAGCTCAAGAAGCATGAAAAATCGCAAATATACAACCTAATCTACATCAAAGGAGACAGAAAAAAAGGAGCACATAAAGCCTAAAGCTAGCAGAAGAAGGACAAAAATAACATTAGAACAGAAATAAACAATATAGGACTCTTCCCCCCATCCCCAAAAACATTAGAACAGAACAAAAACACTACAAACTCATTATTTAAATAAATAGTAAAACTGGGGTGCCTGGGTGGTTCTGTCAGTTGAGCATCACTTCATCTCAGGTCATGATTTCATGGTTTGCGAGTTCGAGCCCTGCATCGGACTCTGTGCTGACAGCTCAGAGCCTGGAGCCTGCTTCAGATTCTGTGTCTCCTTCTCTCTCTGCCCCTCCCATGCTCATGCTCTGTCTTTCTCTGTCTCTCAATAATAAATAAATATTAAAACGTTTTGAAAGAAATAGTAAAATTGATAAACACCTAGCCAAGTTATCAAAAGAGGAGAAATGACCCAAATAAATAAAACCATAAATGAAAGGGGAAACATCACAACCAAAACTATAGATATGCTAAGAATTATGAGAATTATATGAAAAATTATATGCCAACATATGAAAAAAATGTGGCATAGGGCAATCGTCTACTGTGGCCTCATTATTCATATAAGTTGAGTGATAATAAATGCATCTTAAGTAAGTTTTCTCTCCAAAAACCCTATGGCCAAATCAAGACTAATATATCTGTGGAACAAGTCCAGTCTTGTCCGGTCCGCCGCCCCAGCCAGTGGGGCAGTAAATCCTTGCAGGTTCGTTCCTGAAGGAGGGAGTAAGAATAGGGCAGGAAGGGGAGACACAGAGAGTGGAGGCAAGACAAGGTTTCTGATCAAGCCCCTCCTTTATTGAGAAAACACCGTATCTTATAAAGGTTTTGAGGCGGGAAAACAAGGCAGCTGACCTAGGTCAGTTGCTAGGAAACAGGGTTAAGGGATTAAGGCTGGAGTAAAAGAGGAACCAAACTAAAGTGTTTTAGCACAGAGCCTGAGGGGCTGATACTACCCTGCCTGCGGGCGGTTGATCTTTGATCTTCTGACTTCTCCTGACAGGGAGTGGTGCTCCCCTGCCTATAGGTGGCTAATCTCCGTTTTTCTGGCTCCCCACACAGTCTTATTAACCCTGGCCCAATTATTTACATAAGTTCAACAAGAATAGTGAATGCTCATGAGGATTGTTTAAAATCAGCTTTTCTGGGATCTTTTCTAAGGAAACTCCAGGTTGAATTCTTAGTAGTAGCCTCTCTGGGTGAGAAACCAAGCCAAACACTTCAGATAGGCCTTCAATACCTGATGAATTGGGCAAATCCTCTTCATGAGGTCCCCAAGATATGTTGAGGTTCCTGCACCTGCCAGGAAGTGACCTTCTTTACTCACTTGGAGAGACTGCTGGGAACTCTGTAAGCAAGGTATCAGGCCAACACTTCCAAGAGGCTTTATGGCTCTATGTTTCATAAAGTCAACCTTAATTCCTTAGCTCTAAAATATGGCATTCCAGTCAAAGCCTTTGTAAAACAACCAGTAATTCAAATGAACAGACTCTTACTGAACCCATGAAAACCACTATAATTTTCATGAAAGGAAGACTACTCATAGAGAGTTTTTGAATGTTAGAGTGTTTACGTAGAGAGAAAAGATAAATGTCTCAGTTTACAAATCATTTATTATTGTCTGGGCCATAAAGCTAACATAGTGGTTAAATGCTGGAGGGTTGGCCACTCTCGGAGTTGGCACCAGAGACTGCGGTATCCTATAATAAACAAGCATAACATTATGAGCAAGACAGTGCTTGAACTACCTAAGGAATGCATTAAACTTTTCCACCACCCTCTAGGGTCCAGACCCTGAAGGCCCTTCACCAATTCAGAAGTCAATTTGTCATAATGGGCATTAGGGATTTCTGTATTAAATGTAGAAGTGACATCAATTAATAATTGGTGAATGTCTAAGGAAGCATTACCATTAAAGTTTTGCAAATGCTATTGGATAGAGGCCCATGTGTATTTAGTATTATTATACTTATGGGGAGTGATGCAGACCTGGGTGATATTCCAATCACATTGTAACATAATTTGGTGTTGTAAAGCCAAGACCTGATCCCCCAGCCATTGTTTTGCCTCCTGCAGATCTTCCACTTGTGATTCAAGTTCCCGATCAATAGTAAATTGTTGGGTCCCTAGAGTATGTGAATCTTTTTGCCAAATTTCAACAAACTGGTGGGTCTGAATGGAAGTTTATAATGCTATGCTTGCAACAGCAGCTATGAGGATGAGGCTGATTTTTGTCAGAATGAGTTCAGCAAGGAACCGTTTGGACCACCATGATATAATTGTGATAATACGTGGTAGGCCAGGCTACCCAGGGCCAGAAGCCAAGGTAAAGAGCCTTTTGCCGAGGCTGGGTAAGATTTACTGGTAACCAGAGCCATTTTTGGGCCCATAAAACAATTAGAGATTGATTCTTTAAATCTATACCCATAGTAGTATTCAGACAGTAATACAAGTTACAATCAGAACAGGACAGAATCTTTTTAAGGTCATTAAAAACTATGGTGCCAATGGCTAATATAAATGGCATTTTTACAAAACGGGAAGTGTAAAAGATTTGGTTTGTAGTGAACCAATAATTTGTCATGGAGTGTGAAGTGCCATAGAAGTAGCCCGAAAATGTGGCCCATTCTTGAGTAGAAGCTGCCAATTTCCAGAGGTCCCATTGCTCAAGTCCCAAGGTGGGAACAATTAACCTGAGGCAGGGGGGGGGGGATACTAAATCACCCTCATTCCAGGCCATAAGGCCAGAATGGAGGATATGGGTAGTAGTATTATGACCTAAACTAAATTGAAGCTGAGTGATGTTAGAGACACAGTCACATACTGTGGCGTTATAATCATCTGAACAATTGTTTAGAAATTTACCATGATGTCCCCAATCTACCCAAGCATATAAGGAGTTGTTAGAAGAAAATATTTTTGCATGAGGGCCATGGCATCGGGACCAATGGATAGGAGTAAACACATAATGTTTATAGGTAATAATTTAACAAAAAAGCTTGTAGGATCTTGCTGTAGAATCAGTAGTGTTCTCTTCTGTGAACTGGAATGCGAGGGCAGTAAGCAGGTCCATAAGTGTCTTGACTCTGTGAGATGGAGGTAAAATATATGCCCATGTCTGTATGTGTGTGGGCAGACAAGAAGGTCCATTTCCAACATATAAAAGGGCTATCCCAAAGTAAAATTGAAACTTTTACCCTCTTCTGCAGGAAAGTTGGACATGTCAGGGCTCCAAGGAGCCACCATATAAGTGGTATCATTACAGTACACATTAGGGCCAGTCTCAGTCAACTCTACAGGTTGTAATAAAGGAGGGTGAGGAATATAGTCCCAATAGTTATGTTCAGCAAAAACTACCTGGGGAGAACAGGAGATAACAGCAATCAAAGAAGGAACAATGTTGTAGGGATCAGCCATTGTCCAGTAGTTATCACTACTTGTTCTGCCTTTTGGGTAAGGCATTTCAATTGGTCCCAAGTCAGTGGGACAGAGGAAGGCTGACTTCATCCACAGTTTGGATGAGTAAAGGTTAATTTAGGGTCATTTGGAGGTTTAAGGGGAGGTGTAGCCATTCGTATTCCTGCAGGGAGGCTGCATATTGGCAGAGGTGCCATACAGTGAAGAGAGGTGCCCAGACATGTCCTCCATCTGTAGAAAGAAGGGAATAACCAGGGCCAGCGCACAACAATCTGATGAATCGGATGCCATTCATCCCAGTTGTGCAATTTCACAAAAACAGGAATGTTAAAGTGAGGGGGGTGGGTAGTGCAGAGAAATGGCCCTGGGCACATGAAATAGGATCTGTGGTAGGTGGCAGGTTCAAGAAGTTAATAGCATACAAAGCCAGATGTATGACTGTAGCTGGTGGCATTCATTTTATCTCCCCAGGTATGGTTCCCCCTTTTATTTTTTGCAATTGTAATTTAAGTCTTCAATGAGCGTGCTCAACAAGGGCTTGACCCTGAGGGTTGTAAGAAGTGCCACAGACATGGGTTATAGACCATTCCGTAAAGAAAGCTGCCATGCTAGCGGAAGTATAAGCCGGTGCATTATTAGTTTTTATTTCAGTAGGTACCCCCCAAAACAGAGAAGGTGGAATACAGGAACTGTTTCACATGTCGAGTTGTTTCACCTGGGAAAGGGTGAGCCCAAATAAAGCCAGAAAAAGTGTCAATTAACACATGTATATACCGGAGATGACCAAAAGGGAGGTAATGGGTAACATCCATCTGCCAAACCTGATTGGGTTTTGTGCCCCTAGGGTTAATTCCAGGTGGGCCATGTTGTACTTGTAGAGGTTGGCATTCAGAGCAAGAATGGACGATGTCTCGAGCCTGAGAATATGGTATCCTATATCGTTGATGAAGTCGTCCCACATTGGTATGCAGAACATGATGTTCTTCTTTAGCTGTTAAAAAACCACAATGTTTAGCTAATGCGTTTGCACAATTATTGCCATATGCAAGTTGTCTGGGAAGCTGAGAATGAGATCAAATGTGGGTAATGAAGAATGGTGAAGTTGACAACAGATAAGAGATTGTATACCATGAAGAAGGGTGGCAATGATGGAAGAGGGAAATTGAAACACAGAAGATGGACAATTTCTCATGGTATGATAAGGATACTGAGAATCAGTAATCAAATTGAATGCCATAGATTCATTATGCAAAATAACGTAGATAACATACAATTCGTTTTGTCGAGTGCAAGTGTAAGGTGTAGACATAACATAATACTCAGCATCATTTTTATAACAGGAAAAGGACTAATGATATCTTGAAACAACCAGAAATGCTGTTTAAAGAATGAAAATAAGGGATTAGTAGGTAAATTATGAGTTATAGAACCCTAAAAATCAGCAAAAGCAATTTGAAAATGTGATGAAAATTTAAACAAAGAGTTGGACGTAAAAGAGGTCATGGGGAGATAAATTTCATCAGGGTCATGGCCAAGTAAAGATATAACCCGTTGTCGACCTTGTATAATAAGGCAAGCAATAAGTTCATAAAAGGGGGTGATTTTATGTGGTGGTTGATATACAGGGATAACCATTTAATGGGATTAGGATGTTGATAACATAGACCTGTAGGATTAGTAGGGGTATCGAGAATGAGTAAAGAAAGGGGCAGCAGCGGATCTATGCGAAATGTGAACGCTGACTGTAATATTTCTAACACCAAATACAATTCTTCAGCAGCTTGAGGGAATAAGGTTCGCGGACTACTGAGTTCAGATGAGCCTTGTAATGTTTGAAAAGCTTGAATTAATTGATAATTAGAAATACCTAATATTGAACGAAGCCAATTGATATCTCCTAACAATTTCTGAAAGTCACTGAGAGTTTCATAATGTCGTTGTTTTAATTGAATCAATTGAGGTCAGAGTGTTTGTCGGGTTACTTGATACCCAAAATATTCATAAGAAGTCTGTGTTTGTATTTTGCCAGGTGTCTGCATGTCTTAAAAAAGACAAGGCTTTTTGATTGATTTCATGACTACTTGCTGCAAATAGAATGTCATCCATACAATGAATAAGATATAGTGTAGGAAATTGAATTCTAACAGGAAGCAAAACATGATGCACAAACATTTGACACATATTGGAGGATTTATCAGACCTTGGGGGAGGACTTTCCAATAAAATGTTCACTAGGAGCTTGATTATTAAGAGCAGGCAAAGAAAAGGCAAAACGTTGTCGGTCATTTGGATGTCAAGGAATGATGTAAAAACAATCTTTCAGATCAATGATAATAAAATGCCAATCTTTATGTATCATATTAAGACTGGGGAGTCCAGGTTGTAGTGCCCCCCATGAGGATCATAGTATCTTCACTTTCCTTAAATCAATAAGAAGTCACCACTTTCTGGATTTCTTTTTTATGACAAAAATAGGAGAATTCCAAGGTGATTGTGAAGGTTCAATATGGCCATCTCTCAACTGTTGTGAAATAATCTCTTTGGCCACCTGAAATTTCTCTGAAGTAAGGGGACATTGATCGACTCGTATTGGGTCATCTGCTTTCCATTGGGTTCTCAATGGTGGTGGTCGACAATCAGTGGCCCCTAGGAAAAACTCAGTGTAGCTGCCCATTGTTCTAAAAGGTCTTTCCCCCATAATGTATAGGGAATTTTTAAAATTAAGGGTTGCACAAAAGCTTACTGACCATCAGGTCCAATAACCCTCAGTAATTGCAATGCTTGGCGGGTGGCTAAATCAATGGCTCCAACTCTGGAGACCATGTAAGGAGAAATCTGAGCAGGCCACGTTTGGGGCCAGTCTTTAGCAGCAATGATGGTAACATTAGCCTCAGTATCCATTAACCCAGTGAACTTTTTGCCATTTATAGTAAGAGTTAAGGAAGGCTTTATCTGAGTAATGAGTGTGGAGAATTGAGTTAACACATTAGTACTCCCAAATTCTCCAGAGCCATGGGCTTGGTTGTGAGAATTCAATTGTACATAAGGAAGTAAAATCAATTGTGCTATTTGGTCCCCTGGCTGAAAATGCCAGTGAATAGACGTAGTCATAACTGCTATTAATTCCCTAGTATAATCAGAGTTAATAGCTCCAGGACTAAGAATAATGTATTTGGTGTTAAGGTTGCTATGTCCTAAAATCAGCCCTATTATTCCCTTTGGGATAGGCCCATAAATTCCTATAGCAATCTGTAAGGGAATGAGAGAAAGGACTAATAACCATTATTATTTTTTTTTAGTATAATTAGAGTCAATAACCTCAGAAATGATGAATATGCCTTTAATAAAAATGTATTTGCATTTTCCATAGTTTTTAATATATTTTTACTTTCCTATATACAGAGAATATAATAAATCATTTTGCAATAATTTTTGTATAGTGACTAATGGTAGGTACATTTACCATGCTCAACTTCACTTAAAGTATAGACCTGTCAAATTGTGTTTTACCCTTGTAACTAATATCACATTGTATGTCAACTATAATTTTTAAAAACAATAACAAAACAACAGACATGAACAGTATTACAAAATTCAGGTATTTAACAGATGGAATATTCCATTCAATAGAAGCAGAACCTATTCTCTTCTCAAGTACACATGGACTACTGCCCAGGATAGATATTATGGCAGGTTATGAAGTGAGTCTAAAGAAATATAAAAATATTTAAATAGTATGTTTCTTTTTCACCCAAAATTATATAAAACTACAGAGGGGTTATTAGTCGGAATAATAAAATAAATTTACAGATATATAATTTGAAATACATACTCCTGGCCCATCAATACATCAAACAAGAATGTAAAAGGGAATTAAAACTTTTGAGTAAAAAAATGGAAATATGACATAGAAAAATTTATGAGATGCAACAAAATAATTCTAAGAAACTATTTATAGTGATGTCTTCCTACATTAAAAAAGTCTTAAGCTATCTGATTTAAGAAACTTGAAAACCAAGAATTGATAAAGCCCAAATTTAGCAGACATACATAAATATAAGCATTATAGTAGATAAAAATGTAGTAGAGATTATAAAAACCAAATAATCAACATAATACACATTTTTGAAAAGATAAACAAATTTGGAAAATATTTAGCTAAACTAATTAGAATAGGACAAAATTTAAGGATATTATCAATGAAAGAGATACTGCTACTGATACCACAGAATGACAAATGATCATAAAAAGAATCCATAAAAAAGTGTTGTAGGGTACAAAATCAATGTACCGAAATCGGTTGCATTTTTATACACCAATAATGAAGCAAGAGAAAGAGAAATAAAGAAACTGATCCCATTCACAATTGCATGAAAAATAATAAAATACTGAGGAATAAACTTAGCCAAATATTTAAAAAGATCTGTACGATGAAAACTATAGAAAGCTTATGAAGGAAATTGAAGAAGACACAAAGAAATGGAAAAATATTCCATGCTCATGGATGGGAACAATAAATATTGTAAAAATGTCTTTATTACCCAAAGCAATTTACACATTCAATGCAATCCCAATCAGAATTGCACCAGAATTATTCTCAAAGCTAGAACAAACTATCCTAGTATCTGTATGGAATGTCAAAAAATGCCAAACAGCCAAAGTAATATTTAAGAATAAAACAGGAAACATCACAATCCCAGACTTTAGCTTCTACTACAAATCTGTCATCATCAAAACAATATGGTTTTGGCACAAAAACAGACACACAGACCAATGGAATAGAATAGAGAACCCAGAACTGGGCCCACAAATGTAGAGCCAATTAATTTTTGACAAAGCAGGAAAGAGTGTCCGATGGAAAAAAGACTGCCTCTTTAGCAGGTGGTGCTGGGAGAACTGGACAGCAACATGCAGAAGAATGAAACTAGACCACTTTCTTACACCATACACAAAAATAAACTCAAAATGGCTCAAGGACCTGAATGTGAGACAGGAAACCATCAAAACCCCAGAGGAGAAAGCAGGAAATAGCCTCCTTGACGTCGATCACAGCAATTTCCTACTTCACACATCCCCAAAGGCAAGGGAATCAAGAGCAAACATAAAGTATTGGGACCTCATCAAGGTAAAAAGCTTCTGCAAGGCAAAGGAAACAATCAAGAAAACTAATAGGCAACCAACAGAATGGGAAAAGATAGTTGCAAATGGCATATCAGATAAAGGGCTAGTATCCAAAATCTACAAGGAACTCACCAATCTCCACACTTGAAAAACGAATAAACCAGTGAAGAAATGGGCAGAAAACATGAGTAAACACTTCTCCAAAAGAACATCCAGATGGCCAACAGACACATGAAACGATGCTCAGCATCACTCATCATCAGGGAAATACAAATCAAAACCATACTGAGATACCACCTCACACTAGTCAGAGTGGCTAAAATGAACAAAGCAGGAAACTATAGATGCTGGTGAGGATGTGGAGAAACGGGCACCCTCCTACACTGTTGGTGGGAATGTAAACTGGTGCAGCCACTCTGGAAAACAGTGCGGAGGTTCCTCTAAAACCTATCAATAGAACTCCCCTATGACCCAGCAATAGCACTGGTAGGTATTTACACAAACGATACAGAAGTGCTGATGCATAGGGGCTCATGTACTCTAATGTTCATAGCAGCCCTTTCAATAATAGCCAAATCATGGAAAAAACCTAAATATACATCCCATGATGAATCGATCAAGAAGATTTTGTTTATATATAAAATGGGATTCTATATGGAAATGAGAAAGAATGAAATCTGGCCAATCATGGCAACGTGCATGGACCTCGAGGGTGTTATGCTAAGTGAAATAAGTCAGGCAGAGAAGGACAGATACCATATGTTTTCACTCATAAGTATAACAGGAGAAACTAATGGAGGACCATTAGAGAGGGGAAGGGGGGAATAGTTAGGGAGAGGGAGGGAGGCAAATCATGAGAGACTCTTGAATACTGAAAACAAATTGAGGGCTGAAGGGGGAAGGGAAATGGAAGTGGTGTGATGGGCATGGAATAGGGCAATGGTGGGGATGAGCACTGGGTGTTTTTTGGAAACCAACCTGACAATAAACTATAAAAAATAATAAAAGAAAAATAAATGGACCCAATCCAAAAACATAATAAAATAAAATAAAATATAAATATGCCACCTCCAGCTTTCTTTTGACATAAATTAGCATGATAAATGATTCTCTATCACCCCACTTTCTTTTTTTTTAATTTCAAAAGGTTAGTTATTTAATTTTAGGGGGTAGAGAGACAGAGAGAGAGAGAGTGAAAGAGACAGAGAACCAATGTGAGAGGAACAGAGACAAAAGGAAAGAGAATCCCAAGCATGATATGCACTGTCAGCACAAAGCCCAATGTGAAGCTCAAATCCACAAACTATGCGACCATGACCCTAGCTAAAATCAAGAGTCAGACATTTAACCTACTGAGTCTTGGATGCCTCTCCCCTCACTTTCAATATGCAGACGTCTTAAGGTCTAAAATGGGTTCCTGTAGGCAGCATTTAGGTTGATTTTTCTTATCCATTATCATAATGAATGTTTTTTGATTGGATCATTTAGTCCATTTACATGTAGAGTGATTATTTAATACATGAATTTAGTGCCAGTATGTTGCCTGTAGAGTTGGTGTTTCTGGTGATATTCCTTGGTCCTTTTTAGTATTTGTTTTGTTGGTCTATTTTGTTCCTCTTATGGAATCCCCCATAAAATTTTTTTGCAGGGCTGTTTTAGTAGTCATAGACTACTTTAGATTTTCTTTGGAAAAATCTTTATCTCTCCTTCTTTTCTGAAAGACAGCCTTTCTAGATAAAGAATTCTTGCCTATATATATTTCCCATTCAGCAAGTTAAATATATACTGCCACTTCTTTCTGGGTTGCCATGTTTCTGTAGACAGATCTGCTGTGAATCTGATTTGTTTTCTCTTGTATTTTATGGATTTTTTTTTCCTTGATGCTTTCATATTTTTTTGTCTACTTCGTGAAATTGCATTGGCGATGTTCAGCATTTTTTTTTAAATTTAATGAGAGTTTTCTGTGTTTCTTATACTTTGGTTTCAGTTTCCTTCCTCAGATGAGGAGATTTGTATGCTATAATTTGCTTAGCTAAATATTCTGCTCCTTTCTCTCTCTCTTCATCTTTTGGTACTCTTATTATATGAATTTTATTTCATTTTAATAAGTTGCTGAGTTCTCTAAGTCTATCTTCTTCTCCTCATATGTTTATTTCCCTCTTCTTTTAAGCTTCAATATTTTCCATAATTTTATCTTTTATATCACTGATTTATTCCTGTGCTTCATCCATCCTAATTTTTATGGCCTCCATATGGGCTTGAATCTCAGTTATAGCATTTTTAATTTCAGCCAGACTCGATTTTAGAGTTTTAATCTCTGCAGAAAGGGATTTTTCTAGAGTTTTCTTTGTTTTGTTCCAAGCCCGGCTGGAATACTTACAGTTCCTGTTTTAAATTCTAGTTCCTACATCCTTCTTATATCTGTATTGATTAAATCCATGGCCATAAGATCTCCTTCTTGTTCTTTTTTTTCAGGTGAATTTCTCCCTTGGTCCAGAAATGAAAAGAAGAAAGGAAAAACCGAAAAGCAATGAAAAGACAGTAAGTCTAGATTCTGGGTGTGTTTTGGTCTGTTTGTGAAAAGAATCTAGATCCAAATAGATCAGAAAATAAAAGAAAAATTGAAGGTAAATAATATATATGATTTATATGAATCAAAATTGTTGTTTTGCTGGTCTTCCAGAGGAACATCATGTTGCACTGATTCTCAGGTGGTTTTTCTTGTGGTTGTGGAAATCAGGGTGCTGAGGGGCAAGGCTTGGTATGAGTGGCTCTTGCCTCCTCTAGATAGTGTTGTTTTGCTCCTTGAAGGCTTTCAGTGCTGATGAGTAAGATACATATGGTGGTGTCCCTCTGTCCTGCCCAGGAACTGATAGTTTTTGGCCCTCACTTTTCAGGGAACCCTCACATAAGAGCAATCAGTCACCCCTCTTGTGTCCCCGCTTTCCATCAGGAACCTGCATATGCCCCTCCTATGCCCAATCTTTTTTTTTTTTATCTCAGGCACAAAACTCCAGATTTTAAAACTCCAGATTTTAGAGAATCCAGTGACACGGACTCATGCTGTTCCTCTGGGGGAGGATCTTCTCAAGCTTTTGCTGTCTGATGGTATGGACTTTGGTGGAATTTCAAATGGGATTGATTTTTTAATTTCTTTTCCTAGTATTTCACATTGGTATATGGATATGCAATATATTTCAGAATATTGATTTTATGTTCTGTGATTTATTGAACTTATTTATCAATTCTAGCAGTGTTTTGGTGGAGTCTCTGGTTCTCTACATAATGTATTATGTTATCTGCCAGTAGTGAAAGTTTGACTTCTTTCTTGCTGATTTGGATGTCTTTTATTTCTTTTTGTTGTGTGATTGCTGTGGCTAAGACTTCTAGTACTATGTTAAATCACAGTGGTGAGAGGGGACATCCTTATCTTGTTCCTGACCATAGAGGAAAACCTCTCAGGTTTTCACCATTAAGAATACAAGCCTTGGGGCACCTGGGTGGCTCAGTCAGTTGAGGGTCTGGCTTCAGCTCAGGTCATGATCTCACAGTTTGTGGGTTCAAGCCCCGCGTCAGGCTCTGTGCTGACAGCTAGTTCAGAGCCTGGAGCCTGCTTCTGATTCTGTCTCCTTCTCTCTTTGACTCTCCCCTGCTCATACTGTCTCTCTCTCTCTCTCTCTCTCTCTCTTAAAAAATAAATAAATAAAACATTAAAAAAAATGAGCATGCCTTATAAAAAAAAAAGAATACAAGCCTTGGGTTTTTCGTATATGCACTCTATTATTTTGAGGTATGTTCCATATAGTCCTACTTTTTTGAGGGATTTTACTAATAATAGACCTTATAATTTGTCAAATCTTTTTTCTACATTTACTAAAATGATCATATGTTTCTTATCCTTTCTTTTAATAATGTGATGTATCACTAATATTCAATCATGTTTACAAAAGGAATAAATCCCATTTGATTTTGGTGAATTATTCTTTTAATGTTCTGTTGAATTTGGTTTACCAGGATTTTATTGGAAATTTCTGCATCTGTGCTAATCAGAAATATTGGCCTGTATTTTTTTTTTTTATAGGATTGTATATATATAGGAGTATATTTGGTTTTGGCATCAAGGTTCTGCTAGTCTCTTACATTGAATCTGGAGGGTTTTCTTCCTTTTTTATTTGTTGGAATACTTTGAGAATAATAGGTATTAACTCTTTTTTAACTTTTTGGTACAATTCCACTCTGAAGACATTTAGCCTTGGACTTTTATTCTTTCAGAAGTTTTTGATTGCTGGTTAAATTTCTTTGCCCGTTATAGATCTCTTCATGCCTTCTATTTCTTCATATTTCAGTTTCGGTAGCTTATATGTTGTTAGGAATTTATCAATTTCTTTCAGGTTATCTAATTTGTTGCCATATGCATTTTCATAATATTCTCTTATAATTACCTGTATTTCTGTGGTGTTGGTCAATACTACACTTTCATTTCTTATTTTATTTGGTCCTTTCCCTTTTCTTTTGGGGAAGTATGGCTAGAGGTTTGTCAATTTTATTAATTTTTTTCAAAGAACCATCTGGTTTCATTGATCTGTTCTTTTGTTTTTGTTTGCTTGTTTATTTGTTTCTAAAAATTTTCTTCTGCTCTAATCTGTATTATTTCCTGTCTCACTCCTTTAGGTGCAAGTTTAGGTTGTGTGTTGATTTTTTTCTTGGTTGTTATGGTAGGCCTCTATTGCTATATACCTCCTCTAGGATGACTTTTGCTGCATCCCAAAGTTTTTGGATCATCCTTTTTAAATTTAATTTGTTTCCATGGTTTTTTCCCCCTTTGATATCCTGGTTGACCTATTCATTCATAAGTAGCATGTTGTTTCACCTCCATGTATTTGTGGATTTTACGTTTTTTTTTTCTTGTCATTGATTCAAGTTTCATAGTGTTGTGGTCAAAAAACACGCATGGTATGATCTCAATATTTTTGTACATGCTGAGCATTGTTTTGTGTCCTAATATGTGATCTATGTGGGGGCTGTTCAATGTGCACATAAAATGAATGTATATTTTTCTGTTTTATAATGAAATGTTCTGAATATATCTGTTAAGGCCATCTCATCCATTGTGCCATTTAAAGCCACTGTTTCCCTGTTGATTTTCTTTTCAATCAGTCCATAGATATAAATGTGGCATGAAAGTCTCCGACTATTGTTGTATTATAATCAGTTTCTTTATGTTTGTTATTAGTTCATATATTGAGGTATTCCCATGTTGGTTGCATACATATCCAGTTGTTAGGTATTCTTGTTGAATTGTTTCCTTTAAAATGATATATTGCCTTTTTTTATGTCTTGTGACTATCTTTGTGTTAAAGTCAGTTTTCCTGACATAGGTATTGCTTCTCCAGCTTTCATTTCATAATCATTTGCTTGATAAATTTTTCATTCCCTCACTTTCAATATACAGTTGTCCTTACCTCTGAAGGGGTGTTCTGTAGGTAACATATAAATGGGTCTTTCTTTTTTTTTTTTAATTCACTCTGACACATTAAGCATTTTGATTGGAGCATTTAAGCAATTTACATTCAAAGTAACTATTGATGGATATGTATTTCTTGCCATTTCACGATTTGTTTTTTTCATTGTTTCTGGAGATTTTCTCTGATCCTTTCTTGTCTTTTTACCTTGGCTCTCCTTTGCACTCAGAGCCCCTTTTAATATTCTTGTAGTGCTGGTCACATAAAAGTAGTGGTAGCAAACTCTTTTGTTTTGTTTTCTGGGAAGCTCTTTAATTTTTCTTCCATTCTGAATGATAGCCTTGCTGGATAGATTTCTTGACTGCAGATTTGACCCCTCCAGCACTTTGAATCTATCATGTCAATATTTTTGGCTTGCTAGTTTTTTCTGTTGAGAAAGCTGCAGCTAACCTTATAGGTCTTCCACTGCAAGTTAAGGACTAATTTTGTTGGGTTTTTTTTTTTTTTAGGATTTTGTCCTTATTTCTATATTTTATAAATGTAAGTACAACATATATTGGTGTTGTCCTGCTTTTGTTGATTTTGTTGGGAGTTCTCTGTACCTCCTGGTTTTGGATGTCTATTTCCTTCCCCAGACTAGAGAAATTTTTAGCTATTATTTCTTCATATAAATTTTCTGCTCCCTTTTATCTCTCTTTCTTCTGGGATTCCTATAATACTAATGTTATTACATTTGATGGAGATACTGAGTTCACTAAAAGTATCATTGTGTTTCATAATTCGTTCTGCTCTCTTTTGTTTGGCAACATTATTTTTCATATTTTGTCTTCTGTGTCACTAATTCATTCTCCTGATTCTTCCAGCCTGTTTATTGCAAAAAGCTTATTTCCAATCTCATTTATTGCATTCTTCATCTCTCATTAATACTTTTTTGACTCACATCTCTATGGTAAGAGTTTCTCTGATGTTTTCTATTGTTTTTTTCAGGCCTATTTAGTATACTTTATTGCCTTAAATTCTCCATCAGGCATGTCACTTATATCTTTTTTGTCTGGATCTCTGTCTGTGGTTTTATTGTTTGACTCACTTGGAGGTAAATTCCCCTCATTTTGCATTTTTTTTCTAAGTCTTTGTCTTCTTTTCTGTTAGAAAAGTCAGTTATGTCTCCTGCTTCTGAAACTAATGGTATTATGAAAAAGTCATGCAGTGACCAGAGTCTGGCAATTTAGAAACTGTCTCTGGTGTGTACCCCATGGAATTTGATGTTGTGTTTTGACTAACCTATTCCACAGATCAGCCATCCGCAGAAGATATCTTTGCTTGTTATGGACAGTGTTTGGTCCTTGGCATGAATGTGACAAGTTTTTAACAAGGTATTCTCTGGTTTATTTGTGAAATAAGACCTGAAAGCACCTCCACCAGAACTGAGGACTTGGCTTATTCTTTTGAAAGGAGACATGGTGTGGCCAGGACTTTGTTTTGGTTTCCTAGGAGTAGGCTGTCATACTCAGACTGAGGCATGCTTGACTGAGAAGGGCAATCCCATCAGAGGGCAGGGGAGTGGGGTTTGGTGTAAATAAGTTAGGCAGCCAGTGTGAGTACTAAGCACTATCTCATGGGTGGTCTGTATTTATGCTGAGAGGCTGGGGGAGCTGGAGTAACACCGGCCACCTCGTTTAAGAGGCATCTGTGTGGATGATGACTCACAAGGAAGCACTCTGATAAGAATGAATAATCTCCCTGTATGTTCTGGCATTCTTCAGATTACTCTTTCCATGCTCTCTGCCCAAGAATATGCCTACCTTGTCTACAGGATCAGGGCTGAATCCTCAGGGGTCTATCCAACCTAAGCCCACAGACTTTTAAAATTATAGGCTTTAGGTCCTGCTGGTTACAAGAACGCACAAATATTAGTCCTTACCATTTTCCAAGCCAATGGCTTTGGAGAAACCATCTCTTTGTTCATTCCCATGTGTGGTCCTCTTATTTTTGCACTCATCCAAGACGATGACTCCCTACTCTCTCTAGAAATAGTGAATCTATTTCTCCATTATAACACATCTCTACACTTCCTACCTTTTAAAATGTGGTCTCATCTCTCCCTTTAGTAGTGGGATTTGTTCTGTCAATGGTTAGGTTGATTTCTTGGAAATTTAGGATGATCTGATAGTTATTCAGTTCTGTTTGAGGGAGGAAAGAAGTCTAGGTTTCTTTTACTTTGACATCATTTTCCAGACTCTTCTGCATTCATCTTCCATCAAAAGTGTGTTTGTTTTAAATAATATATTGTTGGGTATTTTTTCTCTTTTTATTCAGTCAGCCATTGTCTTTTCATTGAAACATTCAGACCATTTATAATTATTGAAACCATGTAATTAATTATTGATAGGTGTGTACCTATTGCCTTTTTATATATTGATCTATGGTCTTTGTCATAGTCCTTCTTTTTTCCATTCTTCTTTTGCTCCATTTCTTTATAATTTGGGCCATTTTTAATCTTATAATTGGCTTTCTTTCTCTTTGTTTTGTGTATGTATTACAAATGCTTAGTTTGTTCTACCATGACGATGATATATAACTTTTCTTAACTTTTGCTTGTCTGGAAAATAATTTTTGTCTCCTCCATTTCTAACCCATACCATTGCCAGGTAGAGTGTTATTGGTGGTAGGTTTTATTTTCAGCACTATGATCAAGGGGAAAATGTAGAAAAACTTAGTGCACAAGTAGATATTAATCCAGATATATCAATAATTAATTTAAATGCTAATGGTCAAAATATACAAATTAAAAAACAGTAATTGTCAGAATTGATTAAAATACAGACTATATGTTTTCTACAAGAAACCAACGTTAAATATACATTAATTATGATTAAAGAGATAAAAAAGATATCATGTCTAATAATTTTTTAAAAATCTGAAGTCACTTATCAATTTCAGGCAAATCAGACTTCAGACTGAGATTTATTAGAAATAATGAGTCAATCTAAAATATACAAGGAACTCACCAAACTTCACACCCAAAAAACAAACAACCCAGTGAAGAAATGGGCAGAAGACCTGAACAGACACTTCTCCAAAGAGGACATCCAAATGGCCTACAGGCACATGAAATGATGCTCAACATCACTCATCATCAGGGAAACACAAATCAAAACCACACTGAGATACCACCTCACGCCAGTCAGAGTGGCTAAAATGAACAAATCAAGAGACTATAGATGCTGGTGAGGGTGTGGAGAGATGGGCACCCTCCTACACTGTTGGTGGGAATGCAAACTGGTGCAGCTGCTCTGGAAAACAGTGTGGAGGTTCCTCAAAAAACTATCCATAGAACTCCCTTATGACCCAGCAATAGCATTGCTAAGGATTTACCCAAGGGATACAGAAGTGCTGATGCATAGGAGCACATGTACCCCAATGTTCATAGCAGCAATGTCAACAATAGCCAAAACATGGAAAGAGCCTAACTGTCCATCACCTGATGAGTGGATCAAGAAGGTGTGGTATATATATACAAAGGAGTATTATATGGCAATGAGAAGGAAGGAAATATGGTCATTTGTAGGAAAGTGGATGGAGCTTGAGGGTGTCATGTTAAGCGAAATAAGTCAGGCAGAGAAGCACAGATACCATATGTTTGCACTCATAGGTCTAACAGGATAACAGGAGAAACCTAATGGAGGACCACGGGGAGGGGAAGAGGGAAAGAGCGTTGGGGAGAGAGAGCGACACAAAACTTGAGAGACTATTGAATGCTAAAAACAAACTGAGGGTTGAAGGAGAAGGGGGAGGGGGGAAAGAGATGGTGGTGATGGAGGAGGGCACTTGTGGGGAAGAGTACTGAGGTTGTATGGAAGCCAATTTAACAATAAACTATTTAAAAAATTAATTGACTCTACATTTGTGGGCCCAGTTCTGGGTTCTCTATTCTATTCCATTGGTCTATGTATCCGTTTTTGTGACAATACCATACTGTCTTGAATATGACAGCTTAGTAGTAGAGGCTAAAGTCTGGGATTCTGATGACACCTGTTTTGGTTTTCTTCTTCTTCTTTGGTTATTCGGGGTCTTTTGTGGTTCGATACAAATTTTAAGACAACTTGTTTTAGCTTTGAGAAGAACGCTGGTGCATATTTGATGGGGATTGCATTGAATACGTAGATTGTTTTGTGTAGTAATGACATTTTCATAATGTTTATTCTTTGATCCATGAGCATGGAATGCTTTTCTATTTCTTGGTGTCTTCTTCAATTTCTTTCATAAGTTTTCTATAGTTTTCATCATATAGGTCTTTTACATTTTTGGTTAGGTTTCTTCCGAGGTATTTTTTTTTTTGTGTGTGTGCAGTTGTGAATGGGATCTGTTTCTTGATTTCTCTTTCTGCTGCAACATTTTTGGGATATAGGAATGCAACCAATTTTTGTACATTGATTTTTGTACCCTGCAATTTTACTGAATTCATTGATCAAATCTAGAAGGCTTGTGGTGGAGTCGATCTGGTTTTCTATGTAGAGTATCATGTCATCTGTGAAGAGTATAAGTTTGAGCTCTTCTTTGTCCATTCTGATGCCTGTTATTTCCTTTTGTTGTCTGATTGCTGATGCTAGGACTTCCAGCACTATGTTTAGGAATTTGTCCATTTTTTCTTGGTTGTTCAGTTTTTTGGCATATAGTTTTTCATAGTAATCTCTAATGATTGCTTGTATTTCTAAGGGATTGGTTGTAATAGATCCATTTTCATTAGCTTTGTCTATTTGAGTGGATCTCTTTTCTTTCTAAGGATCCTAGCTAGAGGTTTTTTCAATTTCATTTATTTTTTCAAAGAACCAACTCTTGGTTTCATTCATCCGCTCAACTGTTGTTGTTGTTGTTGTTGTTGTTTTTTTTGGATTCTATATTGTTTATATCTGCCCTGATCTTTATTATTTCTTTTCTTCTGCAGAGTTAGGGGTGCTCATGCTGCTCCCCTTCAAGTTCCGTTAGGTGCTTTGTTAGATTTTGATTTTGCGCCTTCTCTAGTTTGTTGAAATAGCTCTGAATTGCAATATTCTTTCCTCTTAGGACTGATTTTGCTGTGTCCCAGATAGTTTGAATTGCTGTATTTTTTTATTTGTTTCCATATATTTTTCAATTTCTTCTCTAATTGCCTGATTAGCCCAATCATTCTTTAGTAGGGTGTATTTTTACCTCCACATTTTTGGAGGTTTTCCAGACTTTTTCCTGTGGTTAATTTCAAGTTTACTTTCACTTTCAATCTGTAGGTGTTTTTAGCTCTCAAATGGGTGTCTTGTAGGCAGAATATAGATTTTTAAAAATCTATCCAGAATACACAGAGTTCTCCCACCAAATCCACAAAATCAGGCCTACACCAAGACATATTTTAATTAAATTTGAAAAATACATTGATAAGGTAAAACATTAAAAACAGAAAGTAAAGAGATGTCCTTAAATTAGAAGGGAAGATCCATAAGGCTAGCTGCTGATTCTAACCAAAAAGTTGGCAAGGCAGAAGTAGTGAAACAATACATTAAATGGGCCGAATGAGAAAATTCTGCAGCCAAGAATGCTTTATCCAGCAAGGTTATCATTCAGAATATGAGAGATAGAGTTTCCCAAACAAACAATAACTAAAGAAGTTTGTGACTGTTAAACCAGGTATTAAGGTAGTAGAACGGGGCTCTTTGAGTGGACAGAGAAGACCAAAAGTGACAAAAAACAAGATAGGAACAAAGAAAATTTCCAGAAACAATGACACAACAAGTCATAAAATGACACTAAACACATACCTATCAATAATAACACTGAATATAAATGATTTAAAAACTCCAGTTGAAAGACATCAGATGTCACAATGGATAAAATATATGACCCATCTATCATTACTACAAGAAACTCACATTTGACCTAAAGAACAACTGCAGATTAAAAATGAGGGGTGGGAGAAATATTTAGCATGTAAATATCATCAAAAGAATATGGGAGTAGCAATATTTACATCAGAAAAGCTAGATTTTAAATCAAAGAATGTAACAAGAGATGAAGAAGGACCCTATGTCATAATTAAAGGGACTGCCAAGCAAGAAGATCTAGTGATTGTGAATATTTATCCCTCTAACTTTGGATAACACAAATATATAAAACAATTAACAACAACAGCAACAACAACAACAAAGCAAAGGAATTTATTGGTAATAATACAATTGTAGTAGGGACTTTCACACCCCACTTACATCAACAGACAAAACTTCTAAGAAGAAAATCAACAAGGAACAATGCCTTTAATTGACAGACTGGACCAGATGGCTTAACAGGTATACTCAGAATATTCCATACTAAAAAAGCAGAATAATATTCTTTTAAATTTCAATTGGGACATTCCACAGATTAAATCACATATTTGGTCACAAATAAATCCTCAAAAAAGTACAAAAAGTTTGAGGTCATACCTTGCATATTTTCTGACCACAGTGCTATGAAACTGGAAGTCAACCACACAAAAAGGAATAGAAAGACCACAAATACATGGAGGTTAAATGGCTACTAAGTAATGGATGAGTCAACTTGGAAACCAAAGAAGATATTTAAAACTACATGGAAACAGTGGGACTGGGGTGGCTCAATCTGTTAAGTGTCCAACTTTAGCTCACGAGAACTGAGTTAGCTAATGAAATGTCTTGATTTATTCATCCTATGTTTATGTACACCATATTTTAGGGAATGAATGTAAGTTTTTGAAATATTGTAGCAATATTGCTACCTTGATTCGAGATGTAGTCTTTTAGTTAACTAGGAAATGTTTGTTGATTTCCAGGCACATATTAGACTCTATGTGAATAAAGTCATGATAACTACCTGTAGTTTACTTTTGGTGGTTAGAGAATACAAACATTCATGAAAGGTGACCAAGAATGCAGAACCCAAAATACAATGAATAGTCTCCACAAAATTTTCCTAAATAAAGTTTCTACATTATTAAGATTAGAAAATATTTAATTTTTACTGAATGTTTGATATCAAATCCTCAAGGACAGGGTTACTGTTCCTTGCAACTTCTGTTCAAAAGTTGGTCAATAATTTAGGCACAGACATATCAACATGTGTAACCTGAAAATATTTATTCAGTCCTCTTCAAGGGGGCTTTTGGCCTACTCGGGATTATTTATAGTGTTACTTGAAAAGAATGCTTTCCAGAAAGTATTTTCCAGTGAATTCAGACTAGCCAAGTGGCTAATTCTGATGCTTGTAGGCTTCGGCTATTGCTACTAAATGATGCTTGCAAAGAGATGATTTTGCCTACTGATAACCCAGGATTATTAAAATGGCAGTAATTTTTTTTCATAGTCAAAAACATATTTTCTTGTATGAGTGTGTGCCAGTGGCCACAGCACCAATGATATTTGTGCTCAGCTCTCTCTAGTAGTTCTGAACAAATCCGCCACTCTGATTCGCTGGGAGGAGGGGCATCTACTCAATGCTCTTCTTAGAGCTGTAGCCACATCTTTATTCCTCAAGCTGTAGATGAGTGGATTGAGCATTGGGGTGAGGATGGTGTAGAAGGCAGATACAACCTTGTCTTTCTCTTGTGTGTGGTAGGAATGGGGCAGCACATTGGTGTAGAAGGCTGCCCCATAGAAAATGCTTACTACCATAATATGGGAGGAGCAGGTAGCAAAGGCTTTGCGCCGGCCCTCAGCAGAGTTCATCCGATGGACGGTGAGCAAGATGCGTGTGTAGGAAACAGAGATGACGGATATAGGAATGAGTAGCATTAGCACACAGCAGGCATACATCAGAGTCTCGTAGAGAGACGTGTCAGCACATGACAGTTTCAGTACAGCTGGGATCTCACAGAAAAAGTGATTAATTTCTCGGGAACCACAGTAGGGGAAACTCATAGTGAAGGGGGTCAGCATGAATCCATCTAAGGAGCCACCAACCCAGGAACCCACCACCATGAACAAGCAAATCCTGCGGTTCATGAGGAGAGGGTACCGAAGGGGTTTGCATACAGCCACATACCGGTCATAGGCCATGAGGCCTAGCAGGAAAAATTCACCTCCAATTAGCGTCA
>PISW01011714.1:0-38193 GCA_004023785.1 Mungos mungo
GGGGCCGGGCTCGGGGCCGGGCTGGGGGCTGTATCACTCTCACCCACCGCTGCCGTTGGCCACTCTGTCTTGTTCCTTCCTCGTCGGCCATGTCTGGGCTTACTTGGCAGAGTTTCGGCGCAGACTCAGCTGGCTGTTTGGACCTGCCACACACGCCACCGCTGTGCCTGCAGCATCCTGGGGTGGGGGTTGGGCGCAGGACCCAGGTGCCACCGCTCTAGCTGGCTTCCGGGAGCCCATGGTTTTGGTGTCCTGACCGACACGGGCCAGTGTCCCACGAGGGACACGCAGCCCTTTGCTTCCGAGCAGCACATGTGGTTTGGACAGAGATGGGGCTGATGCCCACCCCCGGGGCCAGCGCGCCCCAGGGGAGGGGCCCCCTAGCTGATGGAGCCTCTGCTCTGCAGGGGTGATGCTCCCGCATCGGCGCTGGCGGCCCTGCAGAGGTGAGAGGTCACCGCTGCCACCTGGGGGGCTGGCGCACCCAGCAAGCCTGGGGGCAGATGAGCCCCTATTTGGGCTCGGCCGCTCTGCCGCCTCGTGGACAGTCTCCTGCAAGAACAGAAAGAAATGTGGAGCAGCCCCGGGCTCCTGGAGCGGCGCCTCCCTGCTGCCTTTCCCCAGCCTACTTCCCGCCGCCCGGGGGGCCGAGGGGCTGGGGTGCAGAGCGGCCTGCAGGGCCGTGCGGGTCCCTGGTGGCTGGGCAACCCGCACGCACGCTATTCTCCGGGTTGAAACCCCCTCAGGCCCTGCTTTGGTCTCATTAATGGCAATTATGAGAAGTGGTTTTAAATACTGACTTGGATGTGATTTCCTCCCACGTGGCCTGCGTCCACCCTGACGGAGCGGGACCCCATCTTCATCGGTCACGAGGGGACACAGACATTTATGAAAATTAACACAGGCATCTAGAAAGAATGTTTCAAGGGTGTGCAACGTAGCGAATTCAGTGGAAGATGAACCGGCAGGCGGGAATGTGGGTCCATCCAACGCCAGTCTCAAGGATTCCCACAAGCAGGGGTGATGCCTCAGGCTCTGGGCCCCACAGGAAGGGGCAAGCAGTGGTGAAGCCTGACCCACGTTCTGGTCTGTCTCACAGATGAGGCCTCTTCCCACCACCAAGCATGCGGCGCCCCAGTCCTGCGATGCCTCAGGGCCCCTCTGCAGGAACCGCTGCCTGCATTTGCAGTGCGGGTCGGAGTCGGGGCCAGCTCCCCACACGCACGTGGCTCAGCCTCAGGGAGGTGACAGGGCCTGGCCTGGCCCCCCACAGCCCCGTGAGCGCCACGGGTGTCTCCAGGGAGCCGCCCAGTTATCTCCTAGGCCCAGGACCAGCTGCGGCTGGCCCCGGCTTGGAGACGGGGAGTCTTCATAGCTTCTGCCAAGGCGCTAACTCTGCTCCAAACCGTCAGAACTGGAATAATTTTAGAAGCTATTGTTTACCATGAGTTGTTTTTTGTGGTTGGTGAAAGTCCTGAGGACACTAACGTAATACGGCCGGCAGGGGGACTGGACCGAAGCAGGCCGGCGGACGGAGCCGCGTGCGGCTTGGCAAAGGCGGCCCCCACCGCAGCGCTGCGGCCTGCCTGGACGGCCTCCGCATTTCGTCCCGGGCTCTCTTGGGGCCTGAGAGCAGTGACACTTGCAAACCCGAAGGCTCCCAGGAGGCGGCGTCCCGAGGGCTCTCCCCTGGGGCCCAACGGCTTCGCTCGGGGCCCCAGTTGCTCCTCTGGGAGGACGCCTGTCCTCCTCCCTCCGTCCACAGCAGGACGTGCGCAGTCACCTCCCTGCTCCGGGTCCTCCACCTCCGAGGACTCCTTCCCGGCCGGGGGTCTGTCTGCAGCTGGATCTGTGCTGTGTGTCCCCCGGGTCAGCATGGGGGTGGGCCCCCCGACCTCGGGCTCCATCGCCGGCTGTGGCGTCGGGAGCCTCCCCGCTGATGGGCATCATTCTCTCCATCCCTGGGACGGATTTTCTCTTCCCTCCCCTCCCTCTCTCGGTAGCGTGTTTCAGGGGCGGCACCGCTCACCAGATTAAAGAGGCTTTGCTCTCACAGGCCTGGATCTGGGCCGGGGAGACGGCGGGAGACAAAGGGCTAGGACACCCTGAAGGCAGACCTCACTCCCAGTGCCGCCTCCTGTGTCCCCCAAGGTGGCGGCCGGGCAGCTCTGGACACAGCCTGGCTTGGACCTCGGGCCTCACGGGCGCTGTCGCAGGAGTCTGCCTCCCCCGAGACTGGCTTTCTACCGCTGGTGGGTGGCCTGGTTCTCCAGGAAAGGGGTGCCAACCCAGACCTTGTTGGGACCCCAGAGCCCCCATCCCGGAGGCTGTGAGGCACCCCCAGCCTTTCGGTGCAGGCCCTCCTGGGGACCACACGTGATGAGCCACAGGAAACTGGGAGGGGGGGGCGGAGCCACTGATTCCCCGAGGGTCGCTCTGCTGCCTGAAACGATGCCCTACCCAAGCCTCAAGGACATTCTGAATGAAACTCTTTTCCTGGATAACGTAGAACACCATGTGAAGGTGTTGAACAAGAGGTCAAAGCCAAAGACTTGAAGTGTTCTGTGCCCCTTGGGTCACGAAACTGATTCTCCTGCTCATTTGGCCCAGGCTGATGCTTTTCCATGTGGAACAGAGGGAGCCCCTTTGTCCTGCTTCTGGAGCACAGGGGTCCTAGGTGTCCATTAGGGAAGGAGGGCTTTGACCCGATGGCCCTGGGCCTGTGGGCAAAGGAGAACCAAGAAGTATAGGACGTAGGGTTTCCAGAGTTTGTCTAAGATGTAAACAATCACTTTGGCTCTTGCTGCCCCAGAAGGGCCCGTCGAGCTGGGGTGGCAGCATGTGCCGGGTGGCAGGGCCACTGAGGCAGGTGAAGGACGCTCTCTCTTCGTTCCTGGAGGGGACAGACTGGCTCTCAGGGCAGGTTTGTCCATTTGCTCTGAGCCCCGTCACCCCCGCCAGACAGCCCTTGAGTAAGTGGCCCTGGCCGGGCAGGTTGTGCTGTGCTGGACCCTCTCTCAGGAGCGTGTGTCCAGCAGGGGCGCCCACCAGCACCAGCGGGCCTGCTTGGGGCCAGCGCAGCTGCTGCTCAGTCCCCCAAAACCAGGATCCCGTGTGGAGCCACCACACACATAAGGGACAGAGATGCCTGCCCTGCAGAGCCTGGAAGGTCTCACCCTGCACCCGCGAGGCTGTGTCAGGGGCAGAGGGGCGGTGGGAGGGCTGGGCAGAGAGCCCCTTCCCTGTGGAGCTTTAGAAGGGTTAGGAGGGGAGGGACACCCAGGGAAGGGACACCGGTGGCTCACAGTGGTGGGAGGAGGGGACACTCAGGGTGCCCGGCAGACAGCTATGCTCTGAGCAGGAGACAGGAAGGCCCCCCTGGGCAAGAACAGGGCACCCAGATGAGACGGAGGTGGGGCAATGTGGCTGCGGGGGCAGCGGGGGACCCTGCTCCTGACGCCTGGGCCCCGCTCTCCAGTGCGGAATGCGCCCCCTGACACCCACACTTCCATTCGCTCACATAGTCCTTGCACAAACTGGCCTGATGCTTTGGGGGACGGGGCCTCACGGGGCCCTTGTGAAGCAGTGATCAGCACCCACGACCAACTGGGCGCTGCGTGCTGCACGTGGGCCGCGTGGGTTGTGTGGAGCCAGGGGCCGTGGAGCAAACCGGATCTAACGCCAGCCGGCTCGCTGCCTTTGCCCTGCCTCCCTCCCTCTGCCTGCTGGTACCTTTGCCCATCCCTGCCCTGCACCCCAGTCCCACACCACGCAGCAGGGCCGGCGGCTCCAGCACCAAGAGCCAGGAGCGGGGGCTGGACAGACCCGAGACAAAGACGCAAAGAAGAGGCACAGAGACAGCCGAGCCCCCGGCCCCTCCCTTCCCGCCCTGTCGTGTCCCCTCCAGCTCTGGTCCCGAGCCCAGGAGGCACGAAGGCAGCGTGCGGTCACAGTGGCCAGGACAGGAGGCAGACACCTGCTCCTGGGATCTGGGCCCCCTTCCTGCCTCACCGAAATGGTCTGCTCTCCGGAAGCCCAAACACACCTAGGCCTCCTGAGACGGGTAGTGTGGGAGGAATGGTGGAAGGGAACATTTCCACAAACTAGCAGCAGGGGTGCGGCAGGAGGGCACGAGCAGCCGCTGGAGGGCTGGGATCCTCGGCTCTTTCCAGCCCCCAGGGGGTCTGCCCACTTCTTCCCTCCTGGGAAGACACTGAGGGATTTTCCCAGGGAAGAAAGGGTTTTCTAGAGGTCAGGCAGCAGGAGCCACACCGTGCGGCGGAGAGGGGCCCTCACCCCCGCCGACAGCAGGCTACGGGATGGGGGGAGGAGGCCCCACGGCAGCGCCGAGGGGACGCAGGGACACACAGGTGTGCGCACGACACAATCCCGTGGATGCAGGGACACACAGGTGTGCGCACGACACAATCCCGTGGACGCAGGGACACACAGGTGTGCGCACGACACAATCCTGTGGACGCAGGGACACACAGGTGTGCGCACGACACAATCCCGTGGATGCAGGGACACACAGGTGTGCGCACGACACAATCCCGTTCTTTCCAGGGAGACGGGGCATCTGAGCCGATTTCTCTCCGAGGTGAAAGAGGGAGGGCAGACCGCTCCAGGCAGAGGCCCGCGTTCCCGTGGGCCGTTCCCTAGAGCCGACCCTCTGCAGCCCAAGCCCCCTCACTGGGGCCGACACAGGACTGGAACACAGAGTAGCCAGCTGGTCGTCCGCTCCCTGCCCCCAGCCCCTCCTGGACTCACGTACACGGAGCACTGATGGGGCCCCGAGGAGGTAAGAGAGAGGCTCGTCATGGAAGCGTCTGAGGGGAGAAGCAGGAAGGGTCAGCGTAGCTGGCCTGTCCCTGTGTTGGCACCGGGTCTGGAGCTGGCCAAGCCCCGTTTGGATGTGACTGTTGGAATTCAAAAACATTAAGGTTGGGATCTTAACTGTCCTGTGTGATGGGCAGGACATGGAAACCACTCAGCAGATTAAGGAGGAAACCTCCGTGCTCAGCCACAGTCCTGCGGGTGTCGCCTCTTCTGGCCGACGGAGCACAGAGCCAGACTCACCCAAGGGGACTTCCGTGGGGTCATGAGGATGGCCAGGACCCCTGCTCTGCACCCAGTGCCGCTCCCCTTCTCGTGGGTGCAGCCCCGGGTTACACAGGGGCCCTTCCCTGCATCCACATTCCCATTCTAAAGGCAGCTGATCTGCTCCCGTTTGGGGGCTCTAGGCTTTTAAACTCTGCTGGTTGGAGGGCAGTCGAAACGCCTGTCCCCAGGAGGCTCCCACGCCCCACAGGGAGCTGAGCTGTCATCACTCATCGGGGGCACGTATCAGAGCCCCATGGAAGACAGCCAGCTCTAGGAGGCACAAGGCACGTCCCTGCCTGGCTGTTGGCAAAGGTGACTGCAGCCGCCCTGCCTCACCTGCTGCCTGTAGGGGCCCCGGGCCCTGTACCCACCAGTCCCTTGGGCATGGCCACGCTGGCCTGACATGCTGTCCACGGTGCCGGGATCCGGTCAGGACGCAGCTCTGGGCTGGGGCACTCTCCAAGGTGCTGAAGCCACAGCATTCCAGCCTCTGAGGCCTTCAAGCAGCCCGACAAATGCCAGCCACTGGGTCTCCCTTTGACACATCGTGAGTTATGGCTCTGCGTGTGTGTCTTTGGGAACATAAATCTTTTTACTGACCTCAGTCAGACCTTGAGCCTCCCTGCTGCATTCCTTGACTAGTCCCTCCCTCTTCCCCGCCCTTCCTTTCTCCCTCCCCATGGCAATTCCCCAAAAGGACAGAGGAGGACACTCTTCCTCTTGCTTGCTCCCTTGAGAACGTGAGTGGGAAATGTCGGAGTGTCTGCTGGTCCTGAGCGAGGGGGTTCGGGCAGGTGTGCGGAGCAGATGTCCCCTGGGCACCTCAGTGTCATCCTGAACTCTCCACACTGAGGGAGGGGGCCTACTGACAGTCCCCGACACTGAGTCTGTGCTGGAACGCGGAGGACCCGGAGGCAGGGCCGTCCCCGCTGTTCCCCACGCCAGCTAGTGGAACTGAATTTTCAGCTGAATAACCATGTGCACACACTCTGGTACCAGCCCAGGCCATCTGCGTGTACCTGGAATCTCTGCCAGGAAACAAAGCCATTCTGGGTGACAGCGGCTCTGTCACCTGGTGCCAGTGCCACATCTGATGAGCGCGTGCTGGGACCTAGCTCTCAGCTGTCAGGACATTTGTCCCCAGGCCTCGTCACTGAGGGGGAAGAGATGCAGTGGGAGGGGGTTGGGGAGTGGGCCACGTGGGTCCAAGTGTGGGTTGGGGACAGAGGCAACCCAAAGAGAGGCGTGCTGCTGGGTGCAGGGAGCTGCCGGCCCAACGGGGAGGTTGGGTGAAGGGGGAAGAGCCCAGCACGGCTGGCGGGGGGGGGGCGCCTGGATGCCCCCGGTCCTTGGAGAGGTGCTGGCTCCGCTGGGAGGCCGTGACCTTGGAGAACTGACAAGTCACACCCTTTGTTTTTGGACATTACTCATGTCTTAGTGTCCCCATCTGTGAAGTGGCTACATTATCAGGGGCCCGGGCCAGAGCTCATGGCCCGCCTCAGTGGGTGGCCTGCGTCAAGCAGTGCTTGGGGCCAGTGGGGCCCTGAGCCCGCTGGACCAGCACTCCCTGGGCAGCCCTGCCCTCCCTTCCCGGCAGCTCAGTCCATGAATCTTAGCCAACATCTCCCAGGAAGGCCCCCTCAGTCCCTTCCCCTGGCAGAGCTCCAGTGTGTGTGGGGGGGGCACAGCTTCCTTCTTGGGGGGGGGCGGTCAATGCTCCATCAGGAAGCCAGCTTCTCTGTCATCTTCCCAGGGGCAGGTGGGAGGAATTGTGGGTGTGGACGAGGCAGAGGAAGGGACATGAAGAGGCCCTGGTGGCGTTTCCATAAGGTGACACGGCCTCTGGGAGTCCCTGGCTTGTCCCTGGGCCAGAATGCCACCGACGGGCCCCCAGAATTTGGGCTCCCATGTCCGACCCGGTACAGGCAACAGTGAGAAAACACAAGACGATCAAGTGTCCTCTGCACCAGAGCGCCAGCCCCAGGCGCCAGGGGATGGGACCCAGGGCAGGTTCCGGGGCTCCAGAATCGAAATGACACCCACCGGCCTGCTGCAAAGACATGTCCTGAAAGGGGATTTCCTGAGCTGAGCCAGCAAACGCCCGGGGCTCATGTTTTCCTATAAAGGTGTTTCTGGTGTCATTGGATCTGGTACTTTTGCACCGAGAGGCTTTACCACAGGCACCAAGCCCTGGGCTGGGCCCCCTGAGGAGTCCTAGGAGGCTTCTACGCTCTGTGGCCTGAGCAACCCTGTCCCCGCTCGGCCGCCCCCCTCCCTGGCCTGCCCACGGCCTTCCCCTCACACCTGCCCCTCCCCCACTCCCCTGGCCAGGTCTCTCCCATCTTGGCTGCAGGGCCTCAGCGGACACTCCAGCTTCCATCCCTGTGTCCTTGGTCCTTGCCCGGCTCCCAAGCCCCACCCCCTCCACACCCGCCTTCGTCACGACCCCAGGGGGCCTTCACCGGGACGACCGGACAGCTGTCTGGGCTCCGAAGGCACCACCCGGGAAAGAGCAGACCCTGGGGAAACAGCAGTTTGTCGCTAAGTCTCCCCTGCGGAAAGACCCCAAAAAGGTGCTGGTTCCGGCGCGGGGCGGGGTGGACGCAGGGGGCTGGCAGGAGTGGATGCTGGACCGTGGACCCAGGACCCAGGACTCAGGGCGGGCTCTAGCTGAGGCCCTGCCCCTCCCAGCGAACCCCGCCCCCACCTCCGCCGCGCCTCTGCCGGACTGGCTCCGCGCCCTGGGCCGATGCAGCCTGGCCGGTGAGGGGTGGACTGTGCAAACCTCAGGGCCGCTGGTCAGCGAAGACCCCACCCCGTACTCCCGAGGCCCTCCGGGCCGGCTTCCAGGTGTGTTCTCTCTTGTGCTGGGCCATCAGTCAATCAGTCCTGGGCTGAGTTCACCCCTAGAGCATTTCATGGGAGCAGCAAGGGGCTGAGGGCCCTTGAGCAGGGAGGCCCAGGCTGGAGGCTGGTCCTGGATCCGTGGAGCAGGGGCCACCGCATCCACCGACGCTGCTGCTGCTGGTCCGGAACCCACCGCAGATTGGACCAGATGCAGTCTAGGATGGCTTGGCACAGAAAGGTCTGCCCAAGCAGGGATGGGTTGGCCCTACGGTGCCCCTCTGGTGCCCCTCTGCCCTTCCCTGTCCAGGACCCTGCAGGAAGGGGCCAGGGAGGCGGTGGTCAGCACTGGAGCCGAAGCCACGGTGGGAGGTGGGGGACTGGACTACCAGGAGGAGGGAGACGGAGCCAGGCCAGAGCAGGACCTGCTGGGGTGCAGACAGGGACAGGGGGCAGGAAACCAATGGAAAAATTCCAGATGGTTCCTTTTACCCCGCTTCCCTTGAGGCCTTGAGGCCAGAGGGACCCAGGACACGGCAGGACGAGGCGGCACTGGAGAGGGGCTGCCCAGGACAGCAGGCTGCCCCCTGCCCCACTCCAGTAGGTGTCTGTGCAGGGTGGGGGCTCACCGAGTGGCTGGAGGGGCTGCGGTGGGGGGAGGGGACCCCATTCAAGGTCAGGATGAGGTTGACTTCAGGGACATAGCAAGGTTCCCTGTCACCCTGCTGCTCAGGCTGGGAGGGAGGGAAAAGCCAGGTTCTGTGCTGCCCTCCTAACACACCTGCTTCTGAGAAGAGAGGGTGTGACCACAGCCCCCACAGGAAAGGAGAGGAAGGGGGAGGTCCTGCCCAGGAGCCTGTAACCTGGGAGGAGACCCCCTCCCCCCGGGCTAGGCCTGAGGGCCGCCGAGAAGACGGGCTTGTCTGCAGGAAGTGCCTGACCCCACGATGCTTCATACAAACCGTAAAGCAGAGATTCATTAATTCCGATGCTGTGATTTCTCTGATAAACGTCAAAATATGTAAATATCGAACCCTTTCCTTCAGCCACTAAAACCAATGGAAAACACATTTATTAGCATAGAGATGAGTTTAATCAAATCAGCCCGAGTACAAATTAGCCACAGGAAATGTAATGAGCTGGGAATTAATTAGCAGCATAATGGTAATAATGTTGCCTGCTGATTACCTCACGGCCACACGGCTCTCCTTGCCACAGGGCTCCCCCTCTGCCCGCCATGGGGCTCCCCCGATCTTTTCCTTTGCAAGAGGCTCTGTGTGGGGGCCACTGTGTGGCCCCCTCTCCCTCCCCCCGAAGCCAGAGGAGGGGCTCCTGCCAACTGGGGTCAGGCCCATGGGATCTAGGGGAGAGAGGCCAGTTCTCTCTAGCTGCACAGGGGTCCCTTCTAGGGGCCACTTCCATTGGGGGCCCCAGGGATGAATCATGGAGCACTGGGGCTGGAGGGATGTCCGGAAAGCCCCGCCCCCACCCCGCCCTGGGGCAGGCAGCCTGGAAAGTGCTTGAGGGGGCCTGGCACTGAGGTGCCCAGGCAGGGAGCAGGGGCACGCCCTCAGGGGGTTATCCTGCCCCAGGGCGATCTGCCAGGGGAGAGGCCCCACCTGACCCTCAGGGACGAGTCCTAGGTCCCAAACAGCCCTCCCTGGGTTTGGAATCTGAGGGGAAGCCTCCGGCCCTGGATTCTGGCAGGGAGGCCCTGACACCGGCCCCCTCGATTCCACTGGCCCTGGTTCGCGGGGCCGTGGCCGGTGTTGGAGAAGGCGCTGCGCAAACCAGAACGGATACAGGTGTGTTTGTGTCTGTGGCTCCTCATGAAAACAGAGTCAGGCAGGTCCCAGCCAGGGCCCGAGGCCTCGGACACACGCGCGTCTTCATTATCATTTACCTTTTAGGCGAAGACATTGTGGACAAGGAGAGGAAAGGACAGGGAGCCTGTGATAACCCGAAGCACAGCACTTACCCGGTTCTTTCTAAGACAGTGTGAAAGTTGGTGTCCGCACAGGCTAGTCCAGGGAGCCATGGAGCCGACGGTTTGCATCTTTGTCCCTAAGCGTCCATGCAGCCTGTTTTGGAGTCTAGGTATTTAGAATATTATTTGGGCCTGTGCATCTCTGGACGTTGATCATTTCTGCCAGCCTGCCGTTGTTGATGGTGACACCCGTAAGAAGAATGAAAGCAACAGCACATCCACGGCCACCTGTCAGGAGCCCCCTGCCCGCTCCCGGCACGTGCTCTGGTCCCTGCTGTGTCACCAACCACCCAACATAATGACTCACATGAGGACCATTGAGATCAGGCCTCTGTGCTCCAGGTGGGGCCTCTGCCCCTGGCGTTCGCAGGGCAGGCACTGGGAGGAGCCGCTTCCTGGGCACCTGCTCTCGGGCCCGGCTGGGGCTCCTCCCCCCGCGGGCCCCTCCCCGGGCAGCCGAGCCCCGTCCCTGCAGCCCAGGTTCCCAGGGTGAGCGTCCCAGATACAGGAAGTGTGCGCTGTCAGTTTCTTAAGCCGCGGCCTGGAAGCTGGCACCGCGTCCACCCACCAGATGCTACCGGCAGGGCGGGCAGGAGCCCAGATTCTGTAGGAGGAGACAGGCACCCGGGCCGCTGGAGGAGCCTCACGCACTTCGTGGGCCAGAAGTCGTTTGCACTCCTCCCACCTGCACGACTCCCTGGGTCCCCCAGAGTCCCAGGGAGCCCCATCGAGCCAGCAGGCTTGGACTCGGGGGCCTGGGTTTTGTCACTGATCAGGTCCCGAGGCAGATGAGGTTCTGGTACAACTGCACGCTCCTCGTGACCAGGATCAAAGTGACGCATTGTCTGCGCCCGCCCGGCCCATGCTGGAACAGGTGCAGACTAACTGCCGAGTGACCACCGTCCCCAAGGAGCAGCAGTGGGGACTCCCATCAGCCCTGAGGTCCCGGCAGGTGCCTGGCCCCGTGCCGAGGGCTCCATCTGGTTGCCTGGTACTTGTCCTCCGGGCTCTTGGCCCCGCCCTGGAGCCGCCACCCTCCTGTCCATTCTGTCCACTTCCTGCCCTTTTCAGTCCAGACCAGCAACGCTCACACCAGAACCTTGTTGTAAAGCGGTGTCGGCCGTCCGTGGAGACTGCTGCCCTCTGTCTCGGGCCCCATGAACCTCAGAGGCAACGTGGCCCACGGGTCCCCGGAGGCCCCTGCTCAGCACTCTCAGGTGCGTCTAACTTAGTGAGGCTGTGACAGCCCTCCAGTCCCCACCTGATGTGAGAACGGCCCGAGCCACTGGTCCTCTTGAGTGTCAGGCAGAGCTCTTCCTCGGCACCAGCTCCGTACCTACCAGGCTGTCTGCTCAAAGCGGCACTGGCCACCCCTCCTGAGGCCGCCCCAGTGGCTGGGCACACGGCGGGGGGGCACTGTCAGCGCTGTCCGGACGTCTCCTGGACCAGACCTCCGCGCACCCATTTCCCCCCAGCCGCTGACCTCCCGCAGCACCGCCTGCCAGCCCTTCCCCGTCCCGCTGCTCCCTCCGGGCGCCACTTCCGGTCACTGTGGCTGCACAAGAGCCACCCGGAACTTGGCGACTTAAAGCGACGGCTGTGTGTCCAGCCTTCAGGCCGGCGGCCTCGTGGGCCTTGGACAGGGAGGTCCATGCTTGCCCACGTGGCTGCAGATGGGCCCCACTCGGGCCAGCCCCTCCCCGGGCCACAACTGCACGGGGGCTGGGCTCTAAGTGCCAGGGTGTCACTGTCCCCTGCAGGCCCCACAGGTCACACGTGGCCCCTTCTGCTGTGCTCACAGGCCCCCCATCGAGAGGAGTTGGGGCCCACAGGAAAAACAGTGTATGAGGAGGGGCGCCTGGGTGGCTCAGTCGGTTAAACGTCCGACTTCAGCTCAGGTCATGATCTCACGTTCGTGGGTTCGAGCCCCACGTCAGGCTCTGTGCTGACAGCTCAGCACCTGGAGCTGCTTTGGATTCTGTGTCTCCATCTCTCTCTGCCCCTCCCCCTCCATGCTCTGTCTCTCTCTGTCTCTCTGCCCCTCCCCTGTTTTCTCCCTCTCTCTCTCTTTAAAAATAAATAAATATTAAAATTTTCTTTTAAAACACGGCATATGGGACAGGAGACGCTGCTGGGGGCCCCTGGGGAACTAAGCGCCCACACGTGCATTTTCTCAGCTCTCACGCCACTGACGAGGCCGCCCCCCTCCCCCCCGTCACGGCCCCAGCCTGTGCGGCAACGGCCTGCAGCCTCTCTCCTTTGCAGGGACGCCTGTCGCTGAGCTGACTCCACAGACACAACACAGGGCGTCCTGGCGTCTTGCCGGGCCGGCAGCTGGCGGGGGAAATTGTCCCTTCCCAGGTGCCTCCCCCCGAGGGGCCCCAGTGTTGGGTGGAGGGAGCCTAGCCGGAGCCACACCCATCTCACCCATCAGGCCCAGGTGCCTCCCCGGGGAAGAGCCGGCCAGGCCTCCGGGGACACCCCACCTTCTTCTTCGGTGGGCGCACAGCCAGCCTCTGGCAGGTCTGCACAGGTGACTGAGTTCCCGGCTGCCGGACGAGCTGCCTTGTTGGACTGGGACCCCGGGGGCTCGTCTTCCCCTGGGGTGAGGGGCGAGGGGAGAGGGGCCGTGGCATCCTCGGAAAGGGCCGCTTTTCTGCACCTCCGGTGCCTGCAGGGGGGAAGGGTGACTGCTGGCACCGTGATCCCCTGGATGCTGAGTGGCTTCCTGTCTGTCAGAGCCTGAAAGGGGGTCCGGAGCTACTTCAGCAGAGCAGACCGGCTCCTGCCTCAGGGCCTTTGCGTGCACTGTCCCTCCTGCCTGTGTGACTTTCTCCGAGAACACACAGAAAGGGGACGGGCCCCCCAGCTCTCAAGCCGCCCGTGTATTTCTTACACGCCCGGTCCTCTGACGCCCGAGCTCCACAACCATCCTCTACAAAATCTAGATTTCCAACAATTTCCTTTCGCACGAGAGCCATCATGCGGGGCCAGGCATGCCCGTGTCAGCTCCTTGGAAATGATCCAATGAGAAGGGCGACCCCCACCCCCGAACCAGGAGGCTGCTGGGAGGGGAGCGGCAGCCGCGTCCTGCTTCTGGGTCCCCGCGAGCCCGGCCAGCAGGCGCTCGCTGTGGCACCCGGTGGTGGAGCCACACGTCCTTTGTCCTCTCAAAGGCCCTGTGGGGGCAGCGGGGGGGTTCCTGGGAGACCCACGGGGGCCCTGACGCTGCCCCTCAGTGCTCGTTTCAGGAACCAAAGCCCTGACAGATTAGGGACTTGTGAGCTGTCACTCCCTTGGTGGGACAAAGCCAGGGGCTCTGGCCGCCAGCCTGAGCCCGGACGCGGAGGCTCCTGGCTCTCCGTGGGCGGAGCCCTTCCCGGCCCCGTCCTGGCCTCTCCCACCATCAAGGAGACGCTTCTGCGTGGGCTGCTGTGCGCCTCCCCTGCCCAGCGCACAGCACGAAGGGCCGCGTGCGGAGGGCGCCCCCTCGCTGCCCGGGGCAGGTGCGGGGATCCCTTCCTCCCCAGGCCACAGAAATGGGAAAGCCCGAGGTGTCCCCTGGCCGCTGCGGCGCCGACCCCGGCTGCACGCACGGCTTCCCCGGGGCGGGGGCAGGAGCCCGCTGCCGCCCGCACGGCTCCGCGCTGCGAACGCCTCCCCAGACAGCAGGGCCTGCGGAGAGAAGTGACAGCGTCCCCGTCTCTGTGGGTGAACCAACGTGAGGGCCCCGCCGCTTCCACGAGCCTCTGTCTGACGCCTGCTACTTGCCAGAGGGCAGGAGAGGAGGCTTTCTGATTAGGGGTGTAAAATGTGCGGCGCCGGGTCCTGGGGCTGGACCTCACTGCGCCTGCTCGGCACCCCCGTCTCACCCGCGGCCACCGGGGAAGAGCCTCATCTCGTGGAGGGCGGAAGAGACTGACTGACCTGCGAAACAGGGGATCCGGTCCGCGGCTTCATTCAGAAGGTCCCCACCACCGTGTGCCCAGAGCCAGGGGCAGGGACCACCCTCCTGGGCGGCACGGGCTGCCCAGGCCACTTGGCGGAGCACAGAGAAGCCTTTTCCATATTCTTGGCCCCACACAGTGTCCCTGCCAAACGTTCCCAGTTTACAAGACTGAAGAGGATTCTCCTGAGCATCGGCCCTGCCCTGCAGGCGGCCTGCTGGGCACCAGAGGTGCCTGCGTGTCGGCTTCTGCAGAGAAGGGCGGGGTGCAGGGAGCGGCTGCCACCCCAGGGCCTCCCAGGCTGCCTGGTAAGTGAGGCGGGCATGACAGCCCCACGAGCGGGCACACTGGCCCCTAACGGGTGTGAGCTGTCCGCGTGGCTCTGAGGGCCCAGGTTCGCAGGTGGGTCCTCCTCCCACGGCCCGCGCACCCGAGGGGCGGGCACGGTGCTGGGGGAGGCTGCTCTGTGCCAGGTGGAGCCCAGAGTGAAGATAACCCTCCCCTCCTGGGCACACAGCCCCCCAGCTGCTGCCTTCCCTGGAGCTCCCGTTACGATGGGAAGACAGACAGACACAAAGGCATCTAAGAGGCAGCAGGTGCTAGAAGCAGAGTGAACGGAGGCAGCAGAGGCATCCTCCGAGCGGGGGAGGCGGGGAGCCCATGGCTGGTGACAAGAAGGCAGAGAAGGGATGGACCACACAGAGATCTGGGGGACAAAGAATGTTCTGAAAAGAGGAGGCAGGAGGTGCAAAGGTCCTGAGGCAGGAGTGTGCTCGTCATGTCCCAGGACTGAGGAGAGGCAGTGGGGCCCGAGCCGTGGAACCTTGTAGAATTTGCTCCAAATTGCCGGGGACCCATTGGACGCCTCTGAGCGCAGCAGTGACATGGCCCGGGTGGGGGTAAGGCTTGGGCAACATGGAGGTACTGAGGTGGAGGGCTGGGAGGTGGTGTCAGAGGCACTATGAACACGGGGGTGCTCACTAGGCTTCCCCGAGAGCCCCCGGCACACAGCCCCAGGAGCCCCATCCAGCCTGGGGGTCTGGAGGCCTGACACTAGGGGACCAATGCCAGTGTCCCCCACCAACCTGAAAATCCAAGAGATCCTGAGTGTGAGGCTCCGGGAGAGGGAGTGTGTCTGGAGCCCGTTCCCTGCGGAAAGGTGTTCAGACATCTGCTCCCACCCCTCACTGGGTCTGGGCAAGGGACAAATCTCGTTACCAACCTGAGGTCCACCACGCTTGGCGCCTCGGGGCCCGGTGCTCGGCCACCTGAGTGGCTGGCCCCTGCAGAGGGAGGGCTACCCAAGGCGGGTGTCGGGAGGGGCCAGCAGGCCGGGGGTGGAGGCCAGACCCGCTCCCCTGTGGCAGCGTCCCCCGGCTGACTCCGGGGGCCTCCGAGTTGGGAGGAGGGTCTGGGGTCTGCGTCTCTCCCTCACCTGGCAAAGCGCCCCTGCTTCCAGAACCCGCTCTCAGCTGAACCGCAAAGACCCTCACGGTCCTCAGTGGAGGGTGCCAGGCGGTGTCCTGATTCCCAGGCAGGTGTGTGGCCCTCCTGCCCCGGGGACATGTGCACCCCCGCGACGCTGCAGACGCCGCCTCCTGCCCCGCAGGCTCCCAGGCTGGCTGACTTCACCTCTGCTGTGCAGCTCTGTGCCCCGCTGGCTGTGCCCTGCTGGCTGTGCCCTGCTGGCTGTGCCCGGCTGGCTGTGCCCGGCCCGTGATTCTGTCGCCTGAGGACACCCATTTCTTCCGAGCCAGGGATTTTATGACTCAAAAGATTAGAAGCTGTTATTCCAACCCGCGCTGGAGCACTCTCCATTCTGATTTTATGGTAAGCCTCGCTAATAAACTATTTAAAACATATGCTAATTGTGTTTATTGTCTCCTTTATTATCATACGTAACATGAAGGACGTGGCTTCCCCTGGAATCTCAGGTCCTCCAGCCTCGCGTAACCTTGTGTGTGCACATCTGTGTGTGCACGCCTGTGTGTGCACGTCTGTGTGTGCACGTCCATGTGTGTGCACGTCTGTGTGTTTGCATGTGTGTGTCTGTGTGCACCTGTGTGTGTTCACGTCTGTGTGTGTCTGCGTGCACCTGCGTGCTTGCCCCAAACATCTCCCTTTTCAGAATCAGCACAAAGACTCGGGGGCCCGTGTGTCCCCTGGTCGCGCCCGCAGAGGCAGGGCTGGAGGCAGCCCCCGAGCTCCGCCTCCCCTGATGAAGGAGGCGGGAAGTGACCCAACAGAGCCTCTCGACGAGGTTCACGGGGCTTCGTCCCGGGGCTTATTCTGAGTCTGTGCGGAGAGACCGTTATTTCCCATCTTGGGTTCCAGGCTGGAAAACACGTCTGCAGAGCTGTCGGGCTTCGAGGGCAAGAGAGCTCCGTCACCGCCTTCTGTTCACAAGAGCAAGGGCGGGGCACCGGGGAGAGGCCGGTGGTGGGTCCTCGGGTCCTCGGGTCCTGGGGTCCTCGGGGCTGACGGGGTGGGAGCCACGCCCTCCATCTGCAGCCCTGAGGGGCTGCCTCCCTCCCAGCCGAGTGTCCCCTGTGTGGTGGGCAGCCCAGGCCTCTCCTTCCCCCCGGGCACCGGGTCACCCGGGGTCGCCTGCCCTCAGAAGGTGGACAAAGCACAGCGTCCTGATTTTATTCCAGCCCCGCTTTCCCCGTTTACCTCAGAGCCCTCGGGCAGGCTCGTCCAGGGAACCGCAGGCCGTCCTCCAGGCCGGGGGAGGGGTGGAGGCAGGAAGCTGGGGGGCAGCGGTGGGGGGGGGCGAAGGTCACACAGGGACAGGAGGAGAGTGGCCCTGCTGCGGGGAGGGTGGGGAGGGCGCAGTGGCCAGGAGGACAGCCGTGGACTGGCTCTCTCAGGGAGAACTAGCACGACGTCATCTCAGCGATGGATCTGAAGGAAGGACGTTGTGGACATTTGGGGGACGCGGGTGTGGCAGGGGCCCTGCAGCCCAGGTGGTCCTTCCCGGGGGGCGGCCACACTGGGGCCAAGGGCCGCATGTTCCAGTGGATGGACGACCAATTATTACCAAGGCCGTGTCCACAGGGTGCATGGGCCCAGCCTGTTCTAGAACTTGCCACACGGTGGCCACGGGTCTTTCTAGAGAGATTCGAGCTGGCAAAGTGCCGCTTTCATTGATGTCTCCACCAAGAGGTGGAGGGGCTGGGCCCGCGCCCTGTCTCCCCACCCCCGCCCGCCCCTGCCACATTCAGGAAGCGAGACCAGCGGCGGGGGTGGGGCTGGTGGGGTCCCAGGCAGGCCCTGCCCCTCGAGCTCCAGCGCCCGCCCGCCCCCCTGCCCCTGTGCAGCGCCCAGGCCTGCTCAGCCAGCAGCGAGGCGCTCCTTCTCAAGGCGGGAAAACACTGCATGTTCTCTGTGCCACACTCTCTGAGGGGCCCCAACTCTGGAATCAGAAAAGGTTTGCAAAGATGTCTGTGGGCGCCCTGGGGGAGGAGACAGCCGCGTGCCCCCAGGGTTGACCTGGTCTGGACACTTGGCGGCCTGGGAAGAAGCAAGCACAGAAACAACCTTCGAGTCTGGCTCCCAGACTTCCCGGCGGCGCCGCTGCGAACACTGGCTTCACCTCCACCTGCAGACCACAGAGGTTCCGGAAACTTCCCCGCCTGGAACTCAGCTTCCTCACCTGCAGGCTGGAGTGCTCGAGCCCCTCACTCAAGTTTGGCCGAAGACCAGGGCCCGGCTGGGGAAGCTTCTGGCCTGAGCCCAGCACACAGCAGGCTGCAGGCAGGGGCCACCGCCGTTCCCGGGGCCCAGTGACAAGCCAGGATCCTGGCTGCAGGCGTGAGTTTAGCAGGTGGCGGAGACGGGACGCCAAGGCCCTCCGTGGGCGGGGAAGCGGGGGAGGCCGTCGGGGTCGGGTTGTGGGGACACCGTCCAGGCTGGGCTGGTGGATGCCAGCGGCGCCCAGTGAGGGGCCCTCAGCGGAGTGTGTGTGGGCATCAGCCCGTCTGTAAACACCAGCAAACTCTGTACAAGTAATTGATTAGTAACTATCATGTAATTGCAGGGTAATCACATGGTTATTTTTGCTTTGCAAATTGAAGAGTTACTATGAGGTTGAACAATTATGCAGGGTAATTAGACCCCGATTCACATGCTAACTCTGGGTAAATAATCAGGTAATCCATAGGATGTATGGTTACTGTACAAATCGGGATTGTTATTAGCATGTAATTATACATTAATGGGAGGCAGGCGGCCTTGCACACTGGCGTGTCCCCCCGGCGTCCTGTCCTGTCACTTCCTTCTCGGCCCCTGCACAGCTGGACCCTGTGAGCAGCCCTGCCTGCCCAGGTGGGGGACACGGGGACCCAGCAGACGGGGACCCAGCGGACGGGGCCAATTTCCAAGAAAGAAAGGTGTTCTCCCCCAGCACCCTGGGATTATGGTGGAGCTGGCTGCCAGCTGGAGGGCACGGCACATGAGGGCACTGCCCCTGGCACAACCGAGGGGGGACGCCAGCCCGCCTCTACTCACCTGGGTGTGCCAGGCTGTCCGCTCCCAGCAGCGGTGGCCTGGAGGTGACCCAGCAGGTATTGCCTGTGTGGTGATCGCTGCGCCCAGGGGCAAAGGGACGGCTCACAGCAGGCAGGTGCCCGTGTGCGGGTCCTCCCCCACTCCCTCACGCGCTCACGCCCTCTGGCCTTGGGCCCCTCGCCCAGCTGAGGGCACCATGCACATCCCGTGTGGGCCCATCACCAGGGGCTTTGCAGGCAGTGAATGCGTGTGTCCCCGAATTCATAGGTTGAGCCTGAATGTGGTGGTGTTTGGAGGCGGGTGCCCCATGAAAGGAGGCACCAGGGCCCCGCCCTGTCTGCCCCCACCATTCAAGGACACAGCGAAAGCAGCTGTCTGGGACCCAGGCAGAGGGACGGCCAGAACCCGGCCAGGCCGGCACCCTGACCTTGGACGCCCAGGCTCCACACTGGGAGAAGTCAGTCCCGTCTGTGTTTGAGCCGCCCCTTCCGGCTGCTGTCCACCGTGCTGTCGTCGCAGGAGCCCCCGAGGCCTGCGCTGGGGCCGACACCTGCCCACAGCTGCTGTTGGGACGTGTGTGACACACCGAGCCCCCAGTGCCCCGTTACCTTCTCTCCGGCTCCAGCCTTGGGGACGGGGCCTCTCCGCTCTGGCACCGCTGACACGCGCACACGGTTCTCCTGCGCCATCTGTGCACGTAGGATGTTCGGTGACGTCCGGCCTGTGCCCGCTAGATGCCCACGGCTCCTCCCTCAGCAGGCGTCATCAGAGCCACTAAAAGTCCTGCAGACATTGCCAAATGTCCCTGACAAACATTGTTCGGGCAAGAACCACGGAGTTCCATTCTCCGCCCACCCGGCCCACCGCCTGCTTGTGTAAATAAAGTTTTACTGGCAGCTCGGCCCCCCGTCCTCCACCAGGTGCCAACAGTGGCTTCATCCTGTGACAGTTGGGGGGGCGGTGGGAAGCAGAGATGATGCGGAGGATTTACTGTCTGGCCCTCGGCAGGAAGGGCTTGCAGGCTCCGTTCTACACTGGGGTGTTACTGGCTGAAGCCAATAGCTTTGGGAGATTGGAAAATGGATTGTGAGTGACGGGTGTGGGGGGGAGGCTTGATAAGCTAATTAAGTTATTTCTAATACACACTGGATGCTTTAAGTTCATTAACGATATTCCAGGAGGGGACGTGCCCACAAACCACCTGTGGGCTGACAGGCCACCGCGGACCCGGCAAGCCCCTGGCGGCCGCTTGGCTCGGGAAGCAGGGGCCGCTTCTCCCAGACAGACGCACGAGCCCCAGTCCCTCCGGCCCGGTGACCTGCACACCCCAGGCGGGGGCGGAGGCCGTCACGGACCGACAGGCCCCACGGCAGTGGAGCGTGTTCTTAGCCCAAAGGCTCGGGGCTTCGGGGAGACCTGCCTTCCGTCGGGTTTCCCTGGGCTCCCGGCAGGGAGCGGGCGGGGCCTCCAGCCACAACTCGCAGCTCGTTGGCGGGACCGCTGCTCCCTCTGCCCAGGGGGCCCTGCCCTCCTCTCGGCGGCACCTGGGGCGATTCCTGCTGTGTCCATGGCTGCGGGTCCCAGCCGTGCTCTTCCCTCCGGGGTCAGGTGTGTCCTGGTGTCTGCTCGGGGCCTGTGCTCCCCGGACACGGACCTTTCTCCCTACCAGCCCGGGACCTGAGACACGTGACGACCACGTGTGGCTGGCCTGGTGTCACCCCTCGCGCATGCTTGTGAACTTGATGTGAGGACAACGCAAGGGGTGGCTTCTCTGTGCCCCCCCCCCCAGGAGAGCACACAGTGGTCCCAGGAACACCTGTCCCCCAACACCAGCGTGGGGACCTGGAGCAAGGGCCCGGCTCAGGGCCACGTGGGGCCCACCCACCCCGGGGCCTGCTCTGGGGGCCGCACAGCCTCCTGCAGCCCCCTGCCCGAGGGCGGCAGCCACTCCAGCCCTTCCCCCAAGGCACCGTCGTGTCCCCACGGGAGAGCCCGGGTACAGGGATGAGCCCCAGTCAGGGCGTCCGGGCGCTGGGCCCCGTGGTCTCTGGAACTTGGCCAGTACGGTGAAAGGCACATTCCAGAGCTGGGCCCTGTCACTTAGTCACAATGGAAAGGACAAGAAGAGAAGGTCAATATTGTTCTAAATTAGACTCACTGCTTCTTTCCATCAGGCACACGGGGCGGCTCCAGGGTACTGACCATCCCACAGGGGAGGCTCAGGCTTCTCTGCCAGGGTGAGCAGTGAACACAGGGACGTGTACAGATCACACTTGCAGGTGGCAGAGTCTGACTCTCAGGGCCCTGGCAGGATTCCTGGGGTTGGCGGGAGGGGTTAGGAATTCCTGGGGACCCCAGAGCAGGAGCAGAGCCTTGGTGGGCAGGGGCCAGAGCTGAGCAGGGCAGGGCGGGCAGAGCTTGGACGCAGGGGAGCTGAGCCCAAGGGTTCTCTGTGGGGACAGCTCCCACCGGGTGGGTGAACGGACGGCTGGAGACACGCACCACAGGGCCGGAGTGCGGCAGGTATGGACTTGCGGATTCTGTTGCTATTTTAAAATCATTTTCCAAGATGACATTCCTGAGGGCACAGCCCAGGACGCATCCTGCAACAGGGTCCGGATGGTCCCAAATGGTCCCCCAGGGCCCTGGCCCTTCCCAGGGCCCCAGGCTCAGGAGGAAGGAGCAGCAGCCCCCCCAGAGGGTCAAGAGCCCACTGAACCGTGGTCCAGGGCTGTCCCTCCCTTGTCACCGGGCTGAGGAGGCTGGGGAGAAGGCGGCGCCCTCGTCCGGGCTGGGGGGCTGTAAACGGGGTGGCCCGGCTGGGGCGTGCAGCAGACCTCCCCAATTTCATCAAAACGCCTCAGGACCGAGAAGTTCTGCTCCCAGGTACCCACCCCAAAGCAGGCTTGTATGGACCGAATTGTGTTTGGCCGAAACTCACAGCTGAGGACTGAGCCCCCAGGACCTCAGAGTGGAGACGGGGCCTTTGCAGAAGTGTGAAGACGTGGCCATTATGGGGGCCCTGCACAGCATGGCCCGTGCCGCCGTCACACGCAGGGGGTGGTCGGGGGAAGGCCGGGGCCGGGCGGCGTCTGCACGCCCTGGGGGAGGCGGCCTGCAGGCTCCGGACCGGCCGCCCGCGAGGCCAGAGGCTCCAGCGGCGGCTGAGTCTGTCTCTGTGCCGGGAGCGAGCCCACGGGGCCTCGGGGAGCGTCTGCACCCCGCGTTTGCGGCGGCGGCCATGACTGCCGAGCCCTGGAAACACCCCAGGCCCCCGACAAAGAAGCAGGTGAGCAACCTGGGTCCCCCGTGCGCTGGAAGAGGAGGCGACTCCGACCCCTTCTGCGGGAGGACCGGCCTGGAGGCCCCGGGAGAGCGGAGCCCAGCACAGAAGCACCGGTCGGGGGAGGGGAGGCCCGGAGCCGTGGATGGCGCAGGTGCAAAGGTGACAATGGGCGAGGGCGGCGGAGGAGGAGGCCGCGGGTGGGGGCAGGGCGGAGGCTTCACCCCAAGGTCGTAGACACGCCTAGAACTGGAGACGGTGGCTGCACGGTTCCACGAATGCGCTAAATGTCACTGAGCTGTTCACGTCAAAACAGTTCATTTTGCGTTACGGAGTTTCACTCAGTAAATCGCTTTTTAAAGGGGCTGAGGTTTTATTTTTATTATTTTTAATACTTTAAAAATATATTAAAAGTGTTTTTAAACGTTTATTTTTGAGAGAGAGAGAGAGAGACAGATTTGATCAGGGGAGGGGCAGAGAGAGAGGGAGACACTGAATCTGAAGCAGCTCCAGGCTCCAAGCTGTCAGCACAGAGCCCGACGCGGGGCTCGAACCCACAGACCGTGAGATCATGACCTGAGGTGAAGTCTGACGGTTAACTGACTGAGCCCCCAGGCGCCCCAAAGTAGCTGAGGTTTCAGGGTCGGCACCACCTCTCGGGAGCTTCTTGAGACCCCCCCAGCCGCCCCCAGGGCCCCTGCAGTTGGGCTCAGGGCCCAGCACACGAGGGGCCGCCAGGCAGAGCGCGCCCCTGGCTCCCAGGCCCGGTCCCCGGCACTCCCTCCCCAGCCAGCCTCGCTGCCATTCCTGGGCTGTCCCCACGTCCCTGCCTTTCTCCGTGTTTTAGGTGGCGACACTCGTCCGAGAGCCGGGTTGGCTTCCTCTAGGGAGGGGAGCTGAGCAGCCCCGGGCGCATCCCAGCCGGCCGGCGAGGGGCTTCCGCGGGGCCCGGGGCCCAGCTGCCGAAGGGGCCGCGCGCAGACCGGCCCTCGCGGGAACGCGGCTTGGTCATTGCGTGCTCTGCGCTGCGGGCACATTTAGCATCTTTCCTGGTCCGGAGCCGTGCTTGCAGGGCCTCCCGGGCTGTGCCTGTGGCGGGCTGAATGGCGGCTCCCAAAGTCATGTCCACTGGAGCCTGTGAACGGGGACTTGCTTGGTAAAAGCACCTTTGCAGATGCCATTGAGGGTCCCAAGATGAGGCCACTCTGGATGCGGGTGGGTCCAGGTCCTGGGACAGGTGTCCTGGTAAGAGAGAGACACAGACCTGAGACAGAGGAAAGGCTGAGTGAAGTGGAGACAGAGACAGAGAAATAGAGACAGAGAGATACAGAAGCAGAGAGATCCTGAGATAGAGACACAGAGACGCAGAGAGACAGAGATGCAGAGAGACAGAGACACAGAGCACGGTCAGTTTCCAAGGGCGTCCTCGCAGAGAGGATGGTGGGAAGCTGCCAAGGTGACTTTCTGCGCGGGTTGCCTCCTGAGTTACCCCATTCTGTCTGGGCTTTGTGATCACAGGGTCAGTGGTGGTCAGAGGATCAGGTCCCCCTCCCCCCCATCCACCTGCAGAGGGCTTTGTGGCTGCAGAGATGGCTTCTAGAACCCAGCGGGCTGGGCACCAGAGGCACAGCACCGACCGCACGGCCAGGCGCTGCTTGGCTCCTCCAGCTCTGAAGGCTCCAGCCTCCATCTGCCCCGCTGGGGGCCCAGGACCCTGCCCCCAACTCCGGCCTGCAGCACAGGACCTTCGGGGCAGGGGGAGGTACTTGGGTGAAAGCAAACAGGATTTCCCTGGAAAACGTACTGACTCCCGAGCTGGGAGCAGGACGGACCGGCAGGCCCCGCCTCCCGTGGCCGCCACCGCCAGGGCCGTGCTGTGCCGGCCCAACTAGGCCTCGCGGAAAGGATGGGAAAGAAAAAGTGAAATTCAATATGCGTTTTAAAGGACATGAGAAAATAAAAAAGGAGGTCTGTTAATTGTCTAACATTTTGTTAATTCAATCAGGTATGCAATTTAAAAATAGCTTTGCCTTTTACCGAAAAGGAAATTAATTAGAATTTCTTACTGAACCCGGCACAGGGGAGAAAATCTGGGATCTTGTGGTTCCCTGAGAAAGGCTCCCTCCACGACACCCTCCAGAGCCGCCCGGCCACCCAGATCCCCGGGACGGTTTCGGAAGCTTGGTGGGGGCTGGCGTGGAGCCGTGGGGGGAGACCGTCCCCGTCCTGGGCGGCTCCGAGGTGCGTGAAGGGTGCTCGCTCAGAAAGCTCTGTGGGTTATGGAAGCGGATCCCGGCACGTCCGTTCCAGGTCACCGGGCTGTCCTTCCAGTGTGGACGTGCCTGGCGGGTCCGCGGGTCCTGGGGGCCGTGGGGAGCCAGCAGCAGCCGACAGACAGACAGACAGACAGACGGGCCCGTCCTCACGGGGGGTACTGCTCAGCCCTGAAAAGGCCCAGAGCGCTGGCACCGGCTGCCCCGTGCGTGGAGCCTGAGAGCACGATGCTCAGAGAGGCCAGACACGAACACACACATGGTCCGATTCCACTGACGGGAGTGTCCGCAAAGTCACACACTCACAGAGCAGACTGGGCACCGCCCGGGGCGGGGGGGGAGTTGGGGGGCGTCGGTGAGAGCTAGGGGCCCAGGATTTCCATTGGGGGAGGAAAATGGTGTAAACTTGACCTTGGTGGTGGTTGCACAGCTGTGAATGGATGGAAACCACTGAATCATACACTTTATTTTTTATTTTATTTTATTAAAATTTTTTAAACATTTATTCGTATTTGAGAGAAAGAGACAGAATATGAGTAGAGGAGGGGCAGAGAGAGAGGGAGACCCAGAATCCAAAGCAGGCTCCAGGCTCCGAGCTGTCAGCACAGAACCCGACGTGGGCTCCAACTCACAGACCGCGAGATCATGACCGGAGGGAAAGTCAGACACTTAACCGACTGAGCCCCCCAGGCGCTCTTGAATCATATGCTTTAAACGGACCGGCTCTATGGTGTGCGAGCTATATCTCAATAAAGGCGTTAAAGAGAAAGAAGTCAATGATCTATTAATAAAAAACCACTAACTCAACTGTGGGGCCCCCCAGGGGCTGGGCGGGGACGAGCTTCCTTCTGCCAGGCGGGGAATGCGGGGGCACACTAGGGGCTCCAGCAGCTCCGCGGGGCTCGCGGATGGCCCCCCCAGCTCATTCCCCTCTCGGACCTGGAGGGACTTCTGCTCTTACTGCCCGTTGGGCTCAGACAGCACCCATTCCCTCTGGCCAAGGGGACCCCTGCCCCCTCCCTCTCCCCAAGGGGAAGCCTGACCCCTCCCTTTTTCCCCAAGGGACCCCTGGCCCCTCCCTCTCCCCCAAGGGACCCCTGGCCCCTCCCCTCTCCTCCAGGGGGACCCCTTACGGAGTAGGCGGGTCGCTTCCTTCTCCTCACTGGGCTGACACTTTCCAGGCAGCTTCCTCAGTGTTTGGGGCGGATGCTGGTTCTGGCCCATGAGACTGTGGTCTCGAATCTCCTTCTTCTCCCTCCAGCTCAGACGGACGGACAGGGGGATGATGCCTCTGTGCACACGATGGACCACGCGATGGAGGGAGGCATCGCTGAAGGGACCTGTGCACAGAGAACCGGAACGGGATGGCCGCCCCCGTGCCCTCCCCAGGCTGCTGGACTCCAGCCCACCTCGGGCTGCGGTGGCTGTCCCACCCGCACCCCTGCCTTAGAGAAGGCAGTCAGAGGGAGGGGGTGGGATCCATGAGGCCAGCAGGGGTGAGGGGCCCTCCACGGCTGTCTAAGTGGGGAGAAGCCCCCCTTCTCTCTGATCCAGGGACCACCCTCAGGTGCCACACCTCCTGACCACACACGCGCCAGCCCAGAGCCAGACTTTGAGGCCCGCTGGACACAGGGAGGAGGGGAGACGTGGTCAGGGGCCCAGCCCCCACGGGCAGAGGGGCCCTGAGACCTTAGAGGCTTTTCATCAACGGGGCGGGGCGCCCCCCTCCTATCTGCTCTCGGGGCCCGGACTCAGACTCTGAAGGTGTTTGCTCCGCACCGCATACCGCGCGTGATTAGATTTTAATTTCAATACACTTTGTTAAAAATAGACGGGCTCTCACCAAGGGCAGGGCCGCGGGAAGGGGCTTTAAACGGCTCGTCTTTGGAATATTAATAGCACGGGAAATGTTATTGGAATAATTTTTCATCATGAATAATAAGTTAATAGAATAATTTGGTGGTGCCGTGTGACCCCGGCAAGAGTGGGTTTTGCTTCGGCAGAGTGGGGCAGGGGGCCCGTGGCGTGGGCCGAGAGCAGGGGCGCGGGGGACGGGCTCTGCAGGGATGCATGGCTCCTAATGTATCCTGGGTGGTGGGCAGGGCTGGAGACCAAATCCCAGGGAGCATTTTCGGATGAACAGAGGGGGCCCGGGGTCCAGACCAGCTCTCACCAGCTCCTTATTTGCCTAAGAAAAGCTGAAAGGTGCTTTGTGTGCCAGAAAGACAGCATGCTGGTGTGGGGTTGAGCTTGCAGGGGGAGGCGCAGGTGGGGGCTGACCTTGCAGGGGTGGGGCCGTCTGCACACAGAGCACCCAGCAGACTCTTGTTACCCTCCCACACAGCGCCGAAGGCTGGGTGAGAACCGCGGGACCCCTGGGGAGGTTTGGGTGTGTGTACCCTGCAGGAACTTGCCAGAAAGGTCGGCCTGAAGACAGGGGCCTCTGGGCCCACCGGGGCGTAGCTCTGCCCCGTGACTTCTGGGAGCCATCCTGGACACTCGCGGGGTGAACTCGGGCCTGTAGGTCTGTGGGGTGGGCTCTCGGGGGGACAGGGCCCTGCACCCGCCGAAGGCGCAGGAAGCAGGATGCGGCTCCCACCGGGGGTGCCGGCGGAAGGCTGTGTAGTGGCACCTTGTCCACTGTTTCCGTGGATGTCCCCCCCCCCCACTGGACCCATGATGTTCTCAGGCTGGCAGGAGACAGCTTCTGTGGCACACGCGTGCAGGCTCGGTGTGAGCGCGTGTTGGTGTCTGCGCACGCACGTGTGCCAAGGTGACAGCCGCCACTGCTCAGACCTCAGCCCCCGGTCAGCACCGCAGGCAGGGGGAGGCGTCTTCGAGCCACATGACCGCCCTGCAGGGCGCCTGCCCGGCCCGTGGCTTTACCCGCTCTCTCCCCTTTCTATCGTGTCTTACCCTGCAACTGACAATTAATGTTCGAAAGAACATGAAATGGAGGAGAAATTACAGCAATTTATCAACTGAAATTGTAGGTGTAGACACATGTCAGCAGTGGAAACAGTTTCTATCAAAATTAAAGTATTTAGAGATTTTCCTCAAATTTCAAATTATGCAAATCCCATTTCCCAGGGTGCTGCAGCACGGCGGCTTTAACTGCGGGGTTACCCAGCAGCGCTGCTCGGGCGGCGCAGCCCTGACTCCGGGCCGCTCCCTGCTGCCCTGGCGGCCCCGCAGCTGCCCGGCTCCCGGGGTTCAGAGCTCCGGTCTGGGAACCAGGCGGGCCTGTCCCCGGGGAGGGGGTCCTCACTGTGCGGGGACGAGCAGAGAGGCAGGTGTTCATACAGGTCACACCGATCCCTGACCAGCGGGGCACACAGCCACCCCCCGCCCCGAGGCTGTGTGGGTCAGCCATGGCTCTGGGCAGAGCAGACCGTGAGGCGGGAGCCAGGTCCCTGAGGGCAGGCCTTCCCCCGCTCAGTGTGTCCGGGGAGCCCACGTTCTGGTGCAGAGTCTAATAAGGAGTTCCCAGGAAGGGGCCTCAGGCCGGGACTTTCCCTGCCAAGGACCCACGTGAAGCCAGCTGCTGCCCTTGGAGGGGAGGCCAGGGCTGACCTTGGCCCTGAGTCCTGCTGTCAGGAGGCTCCTGCCGGAGCCAGGCACCACGGTTTGGCTTCTGGCCATGAACTCTGGGAGGTAGTCGTGGCCCAGAGCTCTGTCCCCAGGCCATGGGCACTGTCACTTAATTTCAAAGTCATTGATGTCGAATAGGGTACCTAGGCCCCCTGTGAAATACCTAATGAATTCACCGTGATTAATGGTATCCTAAGCCCAGGACGGCGGCCCGTCTGAGCTGCTGCTCTCAAGGAAGGTTAAGCCGCTGGGAAGCCAGGGAAGGGGGCACAACCAGGAGGGGGCGGGGAGCCCAGTCTTGGCCGGGTACCAGCCCCGCTTTCCAGCCCCCGACCCGCAGACCATGTAATCAAGCCGTGTTCCTACTGCCGCCCAAGCAGGGAGCTGGGGCACAGACTCCAGGAAGCAGGAGAGACGGTGGGAGGGGGGCGATGGCTCCCCAGCCCAAGGACTTTGCAGCAGTTCTGGCGTCTGGGCCCAGCAGGGGAGGCGCCACCCTGCCCCCACCACTGCCCCCAAACCCTCTAAAATAGATGATTCTAAGCTCTAGGGTGAGCAGAGCAAGGAATCTGGAGACAGATGCTGGTCCGGGGTGTCGTGCGCTTGCTGCCTCCGCCTGGTGAGAGACCTTGGACCTCAGAAGACGCCAAGGTTGTGGACGGTGGACCTGGGACCCTGTCACGGCTCTGTGGGAGGCTCCTGTGGCCTTGGCTGCTCAGGTGCCCTTCCTCACATGTGCCTACTTCCAGACGGCGTGCAGGGCCCCTCGGAAGACTCAGGTGTGGCTCATCCTAAGAAATCTCCGCCGCCCCCCGCCCCCCCTCCGCCCGCCGAAGATCCAAACTGCTCGCCATTCCCACGTCCCCAGTGCAGGGCCTCTGCTCTCAGGACTTGCTTCCCTCCCGCGTTCTGGAAGGCGTGCTGCAGCAGTGGGGCTTCTGCACACCCGAAGGTTGAGGGCCAGGGGCCCCAGAGCACCCAGGGCTGCCTTCTCTCTGCTGTCTATTTTCCTGTTCACTCTGTGGAATGACCCGGTTTGATTCGTGCCTCCAAAGACCTCCCTGGCCACTCAGGGAGAGAGCAGCACAGGGAGCCAGGGCTCCGACCTGAGTGTGGCCACCGAACCCTTGTCCGGCGCTTCCCTGCTCTGGGCAGGTGGGAGGGCTGCCCGGTGGAGGAGCACCACCTTCTCACCAGGAGGACCGTGGGGGCTGCATCTCCCTGGGATCCCACGCTCCTCTTCGCTAGACCCCACCTCTCCACGGAGATGGACGCTGCTGCCTGACGGAATCTTTGCCACATGGGGTGGGGGGTGAGAGGGAGAAAGTGAGGCTCCCCGTGAAATCCCCATTTCCCAAGCACCATACCCTGGCACCCCATGGGGACGTGGGGACAGAGCCGCCACCATAGCTGGAGAACTCTGCTGAGGGAAGTGGCGGGGCCGGGCATCCTGGCCCTGCTGCTGGGCTGGGCGGGCGCAGGGTGCTGTCACTGTCAGAGCTCTTTACCAAGACGGGGATCCCCCTCCATCCCGCTGCGCCGGAAGTTTCTCTCAGGAGCGCGTGTGGGATTCAAGTACTTTCTCTTCATCCCTTGATATTATCACATGGTTTGTTTTTTCCTCTGGACAGTTACATGTTGACTATATTGTTCGATTTCCAACTGTGAAAACAGCTTCTCACATCTGGGATAAGTCACACTTGGTCACGGTGTATAATTCTCTTTATGCATTGCTGGCGCCAATTTAGTAACATTTTCTTGATGATTTTTGTATCTACGTTATTGAGAGCTTTAGGTTTGTAATTTTCTTTTGTTCTGTTTGTTAGGTATTGTCTTTGGATTTAGTATCAGAGCGACATTGGCTGATAAAGTGTCAATGTTTCTTCCTCTTCTATTTTTTGAAAGAGATTGTGGTAAATTGGTGTTCATTCTCTTTAAGTTTTTGGTAGAATTTTCTAGTGAAAATTCTGGGGAATTTTTTTTTTTACTATATACACTTTTTTTAGAGCGTGAGCAGGGACGGGCACAGAGAGAGAGAGAAGGGACCTTGAAGGCTCCACGCTCATCAGGGAGACACAGGGCTCGATCCCTCGAACAGTGAGATCATGACCTGAGCTGAAATCAAGAGTTGGATATTCAACCAATGAACCACCCAGGGTCTCCACTGTTGTTGTTTTTAAGTGGTTTTTAAATTACCAGTCAGTCTGTGACGGCTGTGGGACTCTGCGACGCTCTCTTTCATCCTGGTTGAGTTTGGGTGGATGGTAGTCTGATCCGTACCTTTTAACTCATCAGATTTACGAGCATAGCGCGTAGTTTTCCCTTACTAACTGGAGCAGCATCCACATTTCATCCCTGATAGTGGTGCTTTGGGTCCTGTTTCTTTTTGTCTTTATCAGTTTTTTTAGAGATTTGTCAAGTTTATTGATTTTCTTTTTTTGAGGAACCGGTTTTTTGTTATCTTCTTTTGTTCGTCATTGATCTTCACTGTTTTCCTGTTTTCAGTGTCATTGGTTTCTTCTCCCAGCTTTATTATTTCCTTCTTTTTCCTCGCTTTGGGCTTATTTTTCTCCTCTTTTTCTAGTTTCTCGACATAGGGATTTTAATTGAGTTGTCTTTTTGTTGTTGAATTGTAAGAGCTCTTTATATATTTAGACAAAAGGCGTTTATCAGACATGAGATTTACAAATGATTTCTTCCATTCTGTCGGCCCCCTTTTCACTTTGTTGATAATGTTCTTTCAAGCACAAAAGTTTTTAGTTTTGATGAAAGCCTATTTAATTTTTTCTTTTGTTGCTCATGCTTTTTTTTTTTTTTTTTTTTTTTACTGTATCCAGCTTTATCAAAGACACTTTTCATAAACAATCATGGTGTTTCAGGCAGGACATGGGCAGACTACCCATGTTCAATGGACTACCAAAGTCAGAAAGCCACTACAAAACCCAGAGAAGTCTTCATATGATGCTCTGAACAGGGAAAGTTTAGAGTGAGGGTTGACATTTCACACTTAGCATGTCGTTTAACAACTTTTCACGAGCCGACCCTGACTTTCAGGAAATGAAATGAAAATGGCAGAATCCTCAATCTGAAGCTCCACAAACTGCAAAAGGAACCTTTTGAGGGCGCCCCCCCCCTCGGTGACTCTGTAAAGTCCGGATCGCCTGACGTACTGGGAACCGTTTCGTGGGGTCCGGCTCCAACGGGTCTCTGGGCGTAAGGGGGTCACGTCTCTGTTGAAGGCAGAGGGAGAAAAGGACATAAAAAAAGGAACTTCAGATTTTCCACACCACAGGCCTTTGTGCCAAGGTGGCCAATGTGTGTCAACATCAAGGAATTGCTCCCCCTTGGGGACCAAGAGGAAGTTTCTCAGAACTGGAGGGGAACGGTGTTTCCCCTTGTACGCATCTGGCTTCGGAGATATTCTAATAGTGACATATGCCCCTCCCCCAAAACACCAATGAAGTGTTCTGTGTGCTAACAACATGGCTTAAAAAGAAAGTAAAACAAAATTCTGCATTTTTATAAAACATGATAAAAAATAGTATTTCAAACTGGACAGTCACCAGAGGTACACGGTTATCAAAATGCACGCACTTCGCTCGGCGTCTCCGGCCCCTCCGGCTTTCTGGGCCGGGTCTGCTTGGCGCCTCCGTCTTCTGCCGGGTTATTTCCATCCTCGCCGGCGCCCGCCTCCCCGCTTCCCCTCTGGGTGCCTTCTCCCCCTTCTTCACAGGGGCCTCTTTAGGTTTGGGCTCTGGCTTTGGAGGCGCAGGTTGAGCAGATCACCTTGCAGATCTCTGTGGCTCGTCCTTCACCTTGGCTTTACCTCCTTTAGCGTCCCCCTCAGCCTTCTCTCAGGCATGGCGGCGGCGGCGGCGGCGGGACGGGGGCGCTGGCCGGCCCGGGGGTCGTTCTCGCCTCCTCTTCTTCACACGGCTCCTTGCTCGTGCTTTTGATATCTCATCTAAGAATCCATTGCCAAATCCAAGGTTATGAAAAGTTACCTTTTATTCTAAGACTTTTATTTCAGTGTTTTACAGTTTTAACTCTTACATTTAGGTCTTTGATCCATTTTGAGTTGATTTTGCATATGCCGTGAAGTGCAGAGTCGTCCAACTTCAGGCTTTTGCATCTGGACATCCAACTGTCCCAGCGTCATTTTTTGAAAAGACTGCTCTTCCCCACTGGATGGCCTTGGCGCCCTTGCTGAAAATCAGCTGGTCATAGATGCATCGGCTTATCTCTGGACTCTGAACTTGACATCACAGGGTCTAGGAGCGTGGTTTTCCGTTGGTGTTTGGCCACAGTGGGGCAAGTATTGCAAAAAACGTGTTTTGTTGTTAGACCCAGCCTTTTCCTGGTCCTCGGGGGGGGGGGGCAGACTTTTCTTAGAGTTTTTTTTAAAGTTTATTTATTTTTGAGAGAGAGAGACAGACAGACAGAGCATGAACAGTGGAGGGGTAGAGAGAGAGGGAGACACAGAATCTAAAGCAGCTCCAGGCTCTGAGATGTCAGCACAGAGCCTAACATGGGGCTCAAACCCATGAACCATGAGATCATGACCTGACCTGAAGTCAGATGCCCTACCGGCTGAGCCCCCCAGGGGCCCCTCTTCTTACAGCTTTTTACTCCCTGCCCGTTCTGGGTGGGGGGACTCTGCCGTGTTCTCTCCACAATGTATGGGAGGGAGTAACCTAGGGATCATGGCACCATGTCTTCCCTTGGTCCCAAGGTCCCTAGGCAGTGCCTTCTTTCCGTCTTTCAGAGCCTTCCTCCACTTGCTGGTTGTATTGTATCCAGGGCTTTTCAGCTGTAGGGGAAGAGCAGGGCAAATCCATCGTGACAGAGCTGGGGGTCACCAATTTACCAATTTTCAAGTGGCTTTGGGGGTTTTGATCCGGAATGTTGGGGGTTTACAGGCAAATCTGTGGAGTGTTGACACCTTGATGCTGTTGAATTCTACACACGACATGTTATGTTGGGTTTATACGCACAAGTCTCTCCATTTACCCAGGTCTTTAGCGGCCTTCACAACGATCACGCAGGTGTCCTTGAAGGCTGATTCTTCATAGCTTTTATCACTGTTGCAAGTGGAATTTCTTTATTGTTTTATGTCCCGCTTGGGTGTTATTTTATTGGTTTTGGTACCAAACCCACACAGAGCAGATGCTGAACGCTCCGATCCGTTCTCAGTGCTCATCTGCATGTTTCCCCGAGCGTCGGCGCAGTTGTATTTTATGCAAATAAGAGCCATTTGTTTCTTCTGAATCCCTCGTTATCATTTTATTTTGTCTTGTTACACTGGCTGGGACTGGGGATGAAATCTGGGAGGAGGGTGATAGCAGGTGTTTTTGACTGTGTGTGATTAACTTATGATGTTTGCTAGGCATTTCCCGCCCCCGTCTTCCTAGGTTGTGGACCGCATTTTCTCGCCTCTTTTGAGATGATTACATGGTGCTTCCTTCTGTTGTTATGTGGTTGACAACATAGGGTTTCTGAGATTAAACCAGCTTTGCATTCCTAGCCGCGATGCACTGATTTTTACACACCGATGGATTTAATTTGCTGGCATTTTCTTTTGGTTCTTGTCTTGTTTTAATATCAGAATTATACCATCCCTATGAACTTACTGGGGCAATTTCCCTATTTTTCTATGATATACTTTTAAAGGTGGTTATTTCCTATTCCTAGACTCTTTGATAAAACTTGCCTATAAAACTTGTGTCTAGAGGTGTGGGCAGCAGGAGGTCACAGGAGGAAGAAAAGCTCAGTTACTGATTTAATTCCTCTTTTTTTTCATTTTTATCAAAGTCTGCCTATATAGAGAGCAAATAACTAGCTAAAAATATATGGGAACTATTAGCAGTAATTAACAATGATTGTCTCTGGGAATGAGATTAGGGAAGTTTTAAAATTTCTATATTAAATTAATTAATTAATTAATTAATTTAAAATTTTGCATCCAAGTTACTTAGCATATAATGAAATAGTTATTTCAGGAGCAGATTCCAGGGATTCATCCTCCATGTATAACACCCAGTGCTCTTCCCTCACGCCCCTCGACGCTCAGCCCATCCCCCGCCCCCAGCCCTCCGGCAACCGTCCGTGTGTCCTCTTATTCCCGAGTCTCGTATGTTTTGTCCCCCTCCTTGTTTTTATATTATCTTTGCTTCCCTTCCCTGATGTTCATCTGTTTTGTATCTTAAATCCCACACACGAGTGAAGTCGGATGGTATGTGTCTTTCTCTGACTGGCTAATTTCATTTAGCCTAATACCTTCTAGTTCCATCCACATATTTGCAAATAGCAAGATTTCATTCTTTTTGTTTGTTGAGTAATGCTCCGTTGTATATATACACTACATCTTCTTTATCCATTCATCTGTCGGTGAACATTTGGGCTCTTTCCGTACTTTGGCTATTGTTGGTAGCGTTACTATAAACATTGGGGTGCATGTGTCCCTTCAAAACAGCACACCTGTATCCCTTGGATAAATACCTAGTAGTGCAATTGCTGGGTCCTAGGGTAGTTCTGTTTTTAACTTTTTGAGGAACCTCCTTACTGTTTTCCAGAGCGGCTGCACCAATTTGCACTCCCACCAACAGTGCAAGACGGTTCCTCTTTCTCTGACTCCTCGCCAACATCCGAGTTGTTAATGTTAGCCATTCTGACAGGTGTGAGGTGGTGTCTCATTGTGGTTTTGATTTGTGTTTCCCTGATGATGAGCGATGTTGAGCGTATTTCATGTGTCTGTTCGCCATCTGGATGTCGTCTTTAGAGAAGTGTCTATTCATGTCTTTTGCTCATTGCTTCACTGGATTATTTGTTTTTCGGGTGCTGAATTTGATAAGTTCTTTACAGATTTTGGATACTAACCTTTTATATGATATGTCGTTTGCAAATATCTTCTCCCATTTCATCAGTAGCCTTTTAGTTTTGCTGATTGTTTCCTTTGCCGTGCAGAAGCTTTTTATCTCGATGGGTCCCGACAATACCTGTTGGCTTTTGTTTCTCTTGCCTCCGGAGATGTATCGAGTAAGAAGTTGTTGCGGCTGAGGTCAAAGAGGGTGTTGCCTGTTTTCTCCTCCAGGATTTTAACGGCTTCCTGTATTATGTTTAGGTCTTTCATTTATTTTGAGTTTATTTTTGTGTGTGGCGTCAGAAAGTGGTCCAGGCGCATTCTTCTGCATGCCACTCTCCAATTTTTCCAGCACCATTTGCTGAAGAGACTGTCTTTATTCCATTGGATATTCTTTCCTGCTTTGTCAAAGATTAGTTGACCATACGATTGCGGGTCCATTTCTGGGTTTTCTATTCTGTTCTGTTGATCTGAGTGTCTGTTTTTGTGCCAGTCCCATACTGTCTGGATGACCACAGCTTTGTAATACAGCTTGCAGTCCAGAACGGTGATATCCCCAGCTTTGTTTTTCTTTTTCAGCATTGCTTTGGATATTCTGGGTCTTTTCTGGTTCCATGCTGACTTAACTTCTTGAATGGTAACTGGTTTGTTTGTTTCTTTTGTATATTTCAGTCAACTTTGCCATAGTACTTTGTCAACTATTTCATCAACATTGCCATATTTATGAGCATAAAAGTGCTCAGTGTGATTTATGGTTTAGAATTTTTCTTTCTTTTTTCTTTCTTTTTTTTACTTTGAGAGAGAGAGAGAGAGAGAGAGAGAGAGAGAGCGAGAGCGAGCCCACACAAGCATGGGAGGGGCAGAGGGAGAGAGAAAGAAATCTCAAACAGGCTCCATGCTCAGCATGAGAACTCCATCCCATGGCCCTGGGATCATGACCTGAGCTGAAACCAAGGGTCAAGACGGTCAACGACCTGAGCCGCCTGGGAGCCCCTGGTTTTCAAAATATTGACTGAATTTCCAAACACACACGACCATAATTCTTCCATCTTATTTTAAAAACCTCTCCCTTTCTCCTCCCATTTTTTCTGTCTCATTGGATTCTTTGGAGGAACCAGTTCTGGGATTTGCTGGTGTTTTTCACTCTCTGCACCATTAATTTTGTTCTTCTTTTCTTCCTTCTGCCTTCTGTGGGTGTGCTCCCAGGTTCTACTTTTGGCTTCTTGAGCTCAATACTCAACTCATTGGTTTCTAGTCCTTTATGTCTTTGGAGAAATTAATTTAAGGCTCAGAACGTACCTGGCGGCTAGCTTGGCGTCAGCTATAAGCAAGAGTTATGGGAAAGTCCGTTTTAAGATGCCAAATGTTTAATTGTCTGCTATGAGTTTTTCCTAAACTCGTATGATTCAGAAGCACGTTACTGAATTCCCGAGCATCTCACTGCCGATTTCTAATGTAGTCACCGGTCGACTCCCTTAGGGGAGGACTTTGAAAGGCAGGGTGTAGCCCATGCTCCGGGCGCCTGGACCTCCTCAAGGCCCCTCCATGCTCACAGGAGTTTGTGATTGAGCATCTTCCAGATGAGTCTGGGGTGGCTCACTGCCCCGTGAGCCACCAACCAACAGCACTGCTGACATTTTAAAACAATGCTGGTTGTTTTCACATCTAGGTGATGCAAGAGACCAGGCCAACAAACCCTTGGGGTCTGTGAGAGTATTGAGTTAAGGCCCCGGAGGCACATAAGTGGCTCCAGGGTGACTGGAAACATCAGGCTTCCCACTCCTTTAAATTGAAGTTTTAAAACTTTTCTTAAAAAACAATGCATATTTTATTTAAAAAACAAGTAAGTGAGGGGGCACCGGCTGGCTCGGGAGGTGGAGCACACGACTCTTGATCTTGGGGCTGTGAGGCTGAGCCCCACGTTGGGTTTACTTGAAATCTCAAGTAGAGATTACTTGAAAACAAAATCTTAGGGGCGCCTGGGTGGCTCAGTCGGTTAAGTATCTGACTTCTGCTCAGGTCACGGTCTTGTGGTCCATGAGTCTGAGCCCCATGTGGGGCTCTGTGCTGACAGCCCAGAGCCTGGAGCCCGCTTCGGATTCTGTGTCTCCCTCTCTCTCTACCCTTCCCCTGCTTATAGTCTGTCTGTCTCTCTCTCAAAAATGAATAAATGTTAAAATTTGTATTAAATAAAAAAAGAAAAGAAAATCTTAAAAAACAAATTAAAAATAAAAAAGTAATTGACAGATACACACTCACACCCATGCACAGGCACACACAGGCACAAAACGTGCTGAAACCAAGTGCAATCCCACAGAGAAGTCTCACCCGTGACTCCAGCTCATCTGTCACCTGTAGCTCAGTGCCTGCTCAGGGACAACTTCCAGGGACCCAGACCAGACCAGGCGCCCCTGTTGGTGTCCTCATCACATATGATACCTCCTCTTCACAGCCTTCACAACAGATGTAACACATATATGCATTCTTGTACCCACAGGAGGTCTGTCTGTCCCGCTAAACTGTGAGCCTCATAAGGCTGGGGGCCCAGTCTGGGTTTTTTCTGCTTGCAGCCCCACGTAGCCCAGAGCCAGGCACAGAGTACAACACACCCCACCGGTCAGTCTGTTGGCCATTTATCTCTCATTTCTGTAAAGACAGTGAAACATCAGGGCAGACATATTCCACTGGGAAGAAGTAATTCGAGAAGTTCCTCAGAGCTCATTGCAGCGGAATCTACGTCCACATGAGCACACTTGGGAGGAGCCAGGGGTTGTGCAGGTACAATAATTGCAGGGGTGGGTCCCCCAGAGACCACTGTCAGGGTGGCCAGAGCTGGTGGGCAGAGAGGACAGGGATTCTGGGTTGCATGTTCAGCACCTCGGACAGCAGCTCCATGGGGCTCAGGTGTCCTCACCCCCTAATGCTGTGTTTGCTGTTTCCGTGGGGGCCCCAGGGCTGTGGGTGGGTGGGGGGAGGTGACATAGCTTTCCCAAGGCCAGAGTGTCCCGCCAGAGTATCCCCCGACTCTGCAGGACACCAGGGCTCTAGCTCTGACACCCCTCTCCCCCAGCTACTTGGCTGTGTATTTGGGGAGCACGTCATCATTCTCTGTCTCAGATTCCCAGCCTGGAGGATGGGGCATCGTGTCCCAGCTGAGGCCTCACTGACGCCCTTGGGTGCTCTCTTCTCTGTACTCTCGTTTACCTGCTGGTGTCCTGTTCCCGCCTGTTCCCACCGCCAGGTTCTGTCATGTTCCCTCCTGTACCTCCCAGCCGGCATAGTGTGAGCACACAGTAGGGCTAACAAATAATTGGTCTACTTGTTGACTGAATGAAAAGGATGGCTTTCTGATTTCCTTCCTGTGGTCCAGCTTGCATGGATGCCAGAAGAATTCAATTTAAATGTGGAAAGAGGAAAGCAAACACACCTGTAAATTGTTTGGATCTCCGCAGAGTCGGGCATTTTGCCAAATGCAGGTAGCATTGTGGGGAAGTGGCGGTGCGTTTCCTCGTGTACCTTGCATGGGTCGGGCACGCTGGCTGGGTTCTCAGCCCTGCCTTTGGCTGGCAGACTAATGATGCGTTTGCATGCACGTCCTCGATGGGATTTGCAGCATTCTATGAACAGCTCCCGATGGCGGATAATTTCCAAAGGGAGATGACGTTGAGGCAGAGAAGTGGCATCTAGCCCAGGGTCTGCCCTGTGTTCTTAGGGAACATGTGATATCGCCAGCACCCAGCGCCCCAGGATGGCCCACCCGCACACACCCATGGGGAGCAGGTGGCGGGAGAGGCACA
>PISW01011715.1:0-38155 GCA_004023785.1 Mungos mungo
CATCAGGCTCTGTGCTGGCAGCTCAGAGCCTGGAGCCTGCTCCCGATTCTGTGTCTCCCTCTCTCTCTCTGCCCCTCCCCTGCTCATGATCTGTCTCTCTCTGTTTCTCAAAAATAAATAAATGTTAAAGAAAATTAAAAAGAGAAAAAAAGTCCATCCTTTCGTGGGCTTTGAACCCTATTCTGGCAGAAGTAGGAAAACGGCGCGTGCCGTGCCCCCCTCCTCCGAGGACAAAGCCCTGGCCTTGGCAGAGTGCCAGGGCCCAATGTCACCCTCTCACTGGGCTCTTACTTACAAAGTCAGGATTGCAGGCCAAGTTCAGATGCCACTGTTTTCTACATACCCTGCTGGATCTGAATTCCCACCTGGGACCAGGAATTCCCAGGGCCTTGGGACCTGCCTGGAAGGGTAATGAGGGGTGAGGAAGGGCAGTGAGTGCAGAAACACTCCCCACTCCCCCCTGACCTGCACCACACCTGCCCTTCCCTCGGGCTTCTCCTCTGAGGTCTTTCCCAAGGTCTTTTCATTCCTAGTGTGAGTTCTGATATCCCGAGAAGCTGTTCTTTCCAAGGATTCTAAGAACAGGCTGCCAGTCAAGGGCGCGCCTTAGGGAGAAATGAAGCAGGAAGTCAAGCCCCGTCCCATCCAGCCCTGTCCACGCGGCCTCAGTCGACATGTCTGCACAGTGCAGATGATCCCGGGCCTGACCTCCAGCATTGATGCAAACATTCGGGTCGGGAGCTCCGGGCACTGAGTCCGCAGGGCATGCCCTCAGCCTCCGGGGCCAAGTGCAGTGCTTTGGGCAGAAGTTTCTGCTCACACCCGTCTCCTGGACTTCGTGTGCCCTGCTGGGGAAAGCAGGGGTAGGGAAGGAAGGCGTCTCTGGGTTGCTGGCTCTGGGGCCCGGTCTTTCTGCGTTCGGACCTGGAGTTCCCAGATGTGAGGTCAAAGCCAGGGCCAGGGGGCTGGTGAGGCCGTAGTGTTTTCGGTCCACCTTCCCAAATCACCACAAAGCAGAGGTTATTGTCTCTCGCGGTTCTAGGGCCAGAAGTCTGGCATCAAGGTGTGGCGTGGGCTAAGAATCCTTCCTTGCCTCTTCCAGGAAGCAATTCTCGGTGCTCTTTGACCATGGCCACACCCCTCCTGTCGGCCTCCGTCCCCACACGCCTGTCCTCCCTCTGTGTGTATCTGTGTCCTCCTAAGGACATCGGTCATCAGGCATAGGGTAGGGTCCACCCTCCTCCAGTATGACCCCGTATCAGCGTGGTCACATCTGCAAAGACCCTGTGTCCAAACAAGTTCACGCTCACGGGTACCAGGAGTGAGTGAGGGCTCCGTCGTGTCTCTCTGGGGGACGCACCTGTACCCACAAGAGGAGAGCCGTCGGGATTCCCCCCGCCCAGGACTCAGCCCTGCAGGCAGATGGCGCCGTCTGTATCCAAATCAAGGTTGCAGCTCTGGATGGGACAGGGAGGCGGCTGGGAGGGACCTGCACCTGGGAGGCGGTGGCTTGGCTCCCCCCGCCCTGCACGCTGCCGATGTGGCCCCCACATGGGATGGTGACCATGCACAAGAAACAGCTGCTATTTATTCCAGGCCCACCCTGCGCTGGGCCCCTGGCAGACCCACACCGCCTCCTTAGCGAAGGTCATCAAATGCACTGACATGGAGTGCAGGCGTCCCGGGTTTGAATCCTGGCCTGGCCTACGTGACCTTGGACCAGTTACTTAGCCTTCCGGGGCCCTGGCTGGCTTCCCTAGACCCTGGATGATGGGGGCAGCCTCCTCCGTATGAAATTGCTGTGGAAGTTAAGGATCAACGCACAACGTACCGGCCCATAGCGAGTGCTTGGAAAGCGTCGGGGACCGCTGCTCTGGGCGCACCCTGGCGCTCACGCTGGGCGCTGGGCGATGTGCAGTTTCACCTCCCAATCCTGTGTTCATCCGAGGAGACGGGCTCCCGAGGTTGAGAGGCGGGCAGGGAGCCGCCCCGGTTTTGGGGGACTGTGCGGCCTCCAAGCTCGGCCGTACCACACTCCTGCTCTGCCCGTCCCCTCGCTGTGCCACAGGCACCCGTTCATAGCCCAGAATGCGGCCTCACAGCGCCATCCCCAGGGAGGGTCCGGGAACTAGGCGTTCAAGCGCTCATTTACGGATGGGGACGGGAGTTTGGAGAGAGTGTCCGTGAATGCAGTGAGGGGGTTGCGGTGTCCAAGACAAGCGACCTCTGCTGATCGGAACCCGCTCACCCGCCTCCAGAACGGGACCCAGAGCAAGAGGAGGGGGAGTGTTCTGAGAGCAGAGGGCGGAGACCACCAGCTTTGGGGAGGAGCCCCAGATGGGGCCCTGGTGGCGTGAGAGGCGCGTGAAGATGCTAGATGTCGGACAGGACGGGAGCGCCCTCTGATGGCGGAGACCGTGTCTCTCTTGTCGCTGCTGCATTCGCCTAGGACCTTGGCTGGCATGCAGCGGGTGTCCAATAAATGCACTGCAGTGCTTATCAAAGCACCAGAGAGGTGGATTTTGTCTCACTGGGAGTGCAGCACCCCGGCTCCAACGCCTCCCGCTGACAGCCCCTGAGCGAGCAACCTAACCCCACGCGGCCTCAGTTTCCCCATCTGCGAAAGGGGAGTAATGAGTCGAGCCTGGCTCTGAGGCCACCAGAGCCACATTTCCTCTGGAGCTGCTTGCGAGCGGGACCCTCGCGCCCCGGGCTTGGCGAGCGGGAGCCTCTGTGAGGTCCCCCCACTCACGAAAGTAACACCGTCGCTTTCCATGGCGCCAACGCCCATCGCCTGGGATGGTCAGGAGGACCGTGCCCTGCGAACCCTCACGGCCCCGGCTCGGGAACCTCTTTCTGCCACGCGGCCGTAACAGACAGCGGTGGCAGGCCGGGGGTGAGGGAGTTGCCTCGTCCCACGGCACCCCCTCGGGGGGCAGGCTCGTCACCGTCCCTGTCCGTCCCAGAGAGGGCACTCCTCCCATGGCTCCCCTTGTGCAGCCCCACCCTGGGCGTCCAAGACCCCAGGGCGCTGCTGGGACTTCCCTCCAGCTTTGGAGAGCACCAGCCTTCGCCACCAGGGGGCAGAAGTGCCCCCCCAGCAGGCAGGGCCGGGGAGGAGGGAGGCCGGCGCGGGCCAGCTGAGGACAGCTTCGGGGAGAGTGACAGAGCTGGCGGCCATCCACCCCTCGGCCCCGGGCTGGCCTGGCTCCAGCTTCCCCTCCACCCCCTCGGCCCCAGGCTGGCCTGGCTCCAGCTTCCTCTCTGCCACTTGCTGACTCTGGGCATGTGGCTCGCCCCCACCCCCAGCCGAGATGCGTCTGGAGGACGCACCGCAGCTGCGGTGACACCCCCGTCCCCCGCTCCTCTGCCGGTCCCAGGGCTTCACCTGTGAAGACCACCTCCGGGCCCGCCCCTCAGACCCGCCATGCCACTGGGACCGAAGACACCGGGGTCACCATCTCCGGCCGCGCCCACAGGGAGCAGGGTCCTCTGAAGGGCTTCGTGGCTTCTCATGTCCCCAGTCCCTCAAACTCACCCCTGCAGGCTTGGAGAAGGGGAGTAGTGGAGGGCAGGGCCCCTAATCCTCAACCCCATCCGTGTTACAGATGGGCAAACTGAGGCCCTAGAAATCGTGGACAGCAGTTCTGGCCGCTCAACTGAGGGCTCCATCTCCCATCGGAGGGACAATCCTGGGGTCCTTCCCAGTGACCAGCGCCTTGTACCAACTCCCAGTATCCACCCAGCTAGCGGGCGGGAGGGTGGAATGAAACTTGGGTCCCCAGGGGAGGAGAGGGCGTGTTTGGGGCCACCCGGCCTGGCGTGGACCCAGGGCAAGCTTACTCTGACAGCTCTGGGGATGCGTGACTGGGGCCCCCGTCTCCCAGTCTCCTTGACAAAGGCCAAGTCCCTTCCCTATGTCTCGGCACCGACGGGCCCTGCCTATGGCGCCCCTGCAATGCATTGGCTCAGTCCCCAACCCCTTATCGGGCCTGCAAGGCCCCATAAGTGCGTGGGGGGCTTGGTGGGCCCCCAGAACCCCTCTGCCTGCCTGTGGGGCCGGCTCTCCGCAGGAGCTGTCACGCGGGGCCCCGGGCCCGGGAGGCCTGGTCATCTGATGCTTCCCCGGAAGCCAGAAATCAGGGTTTCCACGTCAATCTCCCCATTGTGAAACCTTGGCTTTGGCTGCGTTCAGTTTTGTTTTTTGTTTTCCTTGCCCACACAGCAGGCTGCGCGGGACACATTTAGGGGCTTGACTCGGTCAGTGGCCACCCAGCAGCGCCTCCCCTCTCTGGGGGGTTCTGATGGGCTTGCCTGCTTCTGGCCTGCGCCTCAGATTCCAGCGCTGGCGGCTGGCTGCCCCCCTCGGCTGTCTGGCCCCACCCCCACATCCCAGTCCCCTCTCTTCCTGTCACTTGCCTGGACACTGGGCAGCCACCCCTCACCTGAGCCTCCACCGCACCCTCGCTCTGGGCTGTTGGGTGCCGACAGCTTTTACAAAGGTCTGCAGGGGTGCCTGGGTGGGTCAGTCAGTTGAGCGTCCGACTTGAGCTCAGGTCAGGATCTCACAGTTCATGGGTTTGAGCCCCGCGTTGGGCTCTGTGCTGGCAGCTCAGAGCCTGGAGCCTGCTTCGGATTCTGTGTCTCCCTCTCTCTCTGACCCTCCCCTGCTCATGCTCGCTCTCTCTCTCTCTCTCTCTCTCCCTCCCTCTCAAAAATAAAAGAAACATAAAGAAAAAAAAAAAAAACAAAGGTCTGCAGAGGGGGCCAGGGGCAAGGGGAGGGCATGGCAGCTAACCCTTAACATGGACTGCGGGACTGTCCATGGCTTTCAAAGTCCTCCGCCATCCCCACCTCCGGAACTTCTGGCTGGCCATCTCTCCCAGAGCCCGGCTCTCCACCGCTGCTCCCCATACCGCCTCCCGGCCCCTCCTCTCCCCTCCTCCTCTCTCCTCCTCTCCCACATGCCACCCATTTCCCCTTTAATTTATCATCCGGAGGGGTCCGCCCCCTCCCACACTGAGCCGCTGCCCCTGCCGGCCTGCAGAGCAGGAGTCAGGCTCTGCTCCCTACACTTACACCACTGGTAGTTACTCATTCAACCAAATAACCTCCCGCATCCCTACTGTGCGCTGGGCTTGTGCTGAATCGGTTTTTACTCCTCCTGGCTCACAGCAACAGGGTGGAAAAGTCACCTAATGACCAGAGGGCAACCCCGGGCCCTAACCCAGGGGGAAGGGAGCTGGAGAAGGGGGAGGGGAGGATGGCTGGCACGGAAAGGGGTGTCCGTTTCCTGGCCTGGGGAAGAGGCAGTGGGGGTAGAAGGAGCATACAGGGTCCACAGGCGTTTCTAAAGGGGTGAGAGACCCCGTGCCTGGGTACGGGGGAGAAAGGGGGAGAGATCAGCTCTCACCGGATCATGCGGGTGTCAGCCTGGGGCATGCTGGCCTCTGTGGGGGTCCACGGTCTCCAGTCTCCACTCCGTTGATCTTGAGCTCAGGGCCAGGTTGTCTGTGGGTCCCCAGGACGAGGGTAACGTCTAGCACACAGCAGGTGCTCTGATCGGGAAATGCTGATCGGTTTTAACTGGGCCGACGTATCCTTGCAAGGTTCTCCTGCACTTTAGATGGGGCTTTCTTGGCCCTTGAAACCGCAACAGAGGTTCAGCCACTGCTTGGCCTGACCTTGGCAAACCATCCCGCCTGGGTCATCTGGGTCACTTGGCAGAAGGAGCCCCAGCTTTGGGGGCGGAGCCAGGCCCGCCACTGCCTCCTGCAGGCTGATTCCTGTCTCTACTCTGCATCACACTGAATGAGCGGGCCCCTCACCCATGGGATAGAAGGAACCCCTTTTGCAGGGGGCGCAGGGGGCGCAAGGGGTGCAAGGGGTGCAGGGGGAAGGTGCATGGGTTCTGCCATCGAGGGGAAGCAGGAGATGCACACACCTGGCATAAGGGACCCAGTCGCCTCAGCTTCCTCTTCTGTACAACATGGCGGGGGGAGACTCTGAGCATCCCTCACCTACTGAGCCCTCTGAGGATCAGCCCCCCCTTTCTCCCCACTGATTTACGAGGGAAGTGCCTACGGGAAGACATGGGGCCGGGGTTGTGGTATGACCAGAACCGACTCAGAACACGCACGGCCCCAGGAAGGCCCAGGAGCTTGGATGAGGGCAGCTACACTGTCGTGTGCTGTTTGATTGGGGGGAGGGAGGGGAGGAGGGAGGGATGCAAGCCTGTGCCCCGTGCTCAGAGACCTGGCCTGGCCCAGCTTTGCCATTTCCTGATTGTATGACATTGGGCAGGCCATTTCGCCCCTGGGCCTCATCTCCTCAACTGGAAAAGGGGGGTGCGTCTGAAAGTGCTGTGTAAACCATGGGGAGCCCCCAGGCTGTGCCCTCCTTTCACCTCCCCAGCCACAGAGTCTTAGGGGACCCACTTGGTTTTCCCACCGCAGAGACCCACAGGGTGGCAGAGCAGCAGCTCTGCTGATTTAGAGGAGAGGCCACTCCTGACTCCCGCGCCCCCCAACCTGGCAACCCCGTCAAGCCTGAGCAGGGCGATCAGGGTAGTCAGACTGGGGCTGGGGGAAGGGGAGTCCTGGCCCACGGAGCCCAAGGGGGCTGAAAATCTCCAGCCTGATCTCCGTGAGAACCTGGGAGGAGTCTGTGTCCACGTGGCAGGGCCTTGAGGGATCCGTGTGGACACAGCCTTTGTGGGGAGGATGGCAGGGAGGTGGTGACTTTGGAAGAAGCCTTGGCCAAGGGGTCTGGTCGGAGCCTTGTGTGTGTGGGGCAGTGGCCGACGCTTGGGGTTCGGTTGTGCGTCCCTTGCGTGTTGGCTTCCTGTGAGCATACGTGGCCCTCGGAAGACGAGGCGTCCAAGCACGACCCGGAAGGGCACGCTGAGGAGGCTTTGGAGAGGCTGAGACCACCGAGGCGCGGGCCCCGTCTCCGCTAGTGGCCACGCCCCTCAAGGCCCCGCCCCTCCACCGCCCCTCGCAGGAGGCCACGCCCATACCCCGCCCCCTTCCAGCTCCGCCCCCGGGTCCGTCCCGGGTCCGTCCCTGCTCCGCCCCCGACCCGAGCCCCGCCCCCTCCTGCGCGGCCCCGCCCCTGGCCCCGCCCACACCCTCCGTTTGCGCTGGGTCCGCGCCGCCGGCCGCGCTCCTGGCGCTCCACGCTGCGGCCGCTGGGAGCAATGATTAACCCGGCGGGCCGGCCGGCGCGGGGCCCGGGGCGGAGGCGCGGGGCCGGGGCGGGACCCCGGAGGGCCGCTCGGCTTCCTGCTCTCGCCCAAGTTTCCTCGTAGAGGGCGCAGTGCCGGCCGGGGCCCGCGGCGCGGCGTGGCGCAGGGCGCGGCGCCGGGCGCGCGTGGGCGCCGAGCGGGCCGCCGGGGTCACCATGAGGACTCTCCGCAGGTTGAAGTTCATGAGTTCGCCCAGCCTCAGTGACCTGGGCAAGAGAGAGCCGGCCGCCGCCGCCGCGGACGAGCGGGGCACGCAGCAGCGCCGGGCCTGCGCCAACGCCACCTGGAACAGGTAAGGCCGCGCCCTCGGGGCCGCCCGCGGGGCCCGGGGCCCCCGAGCCCGGGGAGAGGGAGCCCCCGATCCGGCCCGCGGCGAGGAGCGGCGCCCTGGGCGCCGCGGCACTTCAGCGTTCGCAGAGCCCTCGCTCCGCCGGAGTTGTGCGGGCCGGGAGGGAAGTTTAGTGCAACGTGTTTCTAGAACGGAGGGACCAGACCGCGACCTCGGGGCTCGTCCCGAAGCGCCCAGCTGGTGGGCGAGCGGGTGGGCCCGGCGCCCGCGTGCTTGCCTCCCACCCGGGGTCTTCCCACGTCTCCGCTCCGTGGCTCTCGGCAGTCTGGGAGGTAAATAGAGCAGGAAGTATTTTCCCCATTTTTCAGATGAGCAAATGAGCCTCCAGGGCGCCGCGGGTGGGTGGCCGGGGCGCTTCCTGTCTTCGGAGTAAAGGCCCCTGTGGCCGGAGGAGGGTGGGCGGGCAGTTTCCCCGGAGCGGCCCCTGGTCCTCCCAGCTGTCCGCGGGGCGCAGCAGCTGTCCCGCATTCTTCAGACGACCCTCCCCCTCCCCGGGGGCCGTTCCCGGCCGAGCAGGGGCCTGGGAAGCACCCCCACCCCTAAGCTTTGTTTGAAGAGCGGGGCTGGGATCCAGAGAAGAGACGGTTTCTTTAGTGGGATTCCCAAGTGCTTCTGCTCCTGAACCCCTTTCGAAGGAGACGTTTCCACCCAAAGGAAAAGGGTGGGGGGGCTGTGGATACACCCCCACCACCACACACACCTGGCAGTGAAGTGTTGCCAGACACGCCCACGGGCTGTGGTCTTGGCCCCCAGGAACCCGGCCATGAGTGTGAACACACGTTTGTTCTGTTGATCCAAAGCTCTGTGAACACCTCAGTGGCACAGGGCCACCAGTCCGTGCACTGGGCAGGACACCGCCGTCCCCGTGCGGGGCTTCTGTCCCCTGCCAAGTTGCAGACTGCTTGGAGCTGCGTCTGCCTCAGTTTCCCTCTGTCAGTGGGCCTGTGCCTTCCTCCTTACAGGGCTGATGTGGAGACCGGGAAGGAAGGACTCCTCTGGGGAGTCTCACCGATCCGGTGACTTCACGATGTCACAAGAGTTGTTTTCTCCTCTCTCAGAGTTAAGGAAAGAGAAGCAGGTTTCCTCTTCATTTCTCTGCTTTGGATTAGAGGGAGGAGCCACACAGACTTAGTTCCATTCCCAGCTCTGCCTCTCCCCTGCTGTGTGGCCTTGAGCAAGTCACTTCTTAACCTCTCTGGTCCTTGATTTTCTTATTCATAAGATGAGCTAACACTGGTGTGCGCCTCACAGGGCTGTTGCAGGGATTAAATGCAAAGACGCGTATGAAAACTCTGCACACTGCCCAGCACATAGGAGGTACTCTGTAACTGATGACTCAAGCCCAGGCACATGTTGGGGTGGCTTTGTAGGGAGGGCTTGGGGGGCCCCTCAGGAGTCTGCCGGTTCCTGAACATTCACCAACGGCAGCTTTGGGAGCCGCCACCCCCGCTGGGGTCTCCCGCTGCCGGCTTCTACTCCTACTGTGAGCCAGGCCCCTTGGTGTCCCTTGGTTCACTTTGCCAGCGAGGGAATTATTTCTGTCACCCCCCTCCTTAGAGGTGCTGCCCGTGTCACCGTCACCCATGAGCCCCTGCTCTCTCCTCCCCAGGCAGATACCTCCCTCTGCCGCATCCCTGAGCCGGAGCAGGGGAGGGTGGGGCCCCTCCCCCCACCGGCCCCCCTTCTTCGCTGCTCCCCACAGAACCCTCCGGATAGCAGCCTCCTGCAGACAGCACGGGTCAGCCTTCGGGGCCACCTCGCCGAGCTGAGGGTTCTTCACTAGGTGTCCGAGGTGCACCTCCTTTTATCGGTGCGCCCGTCCTCGGCTCGCAGGGCGTTGCCGGAAGCTCGGTGGCGGAGATCAACAGAGACGAACTCTCTCTGGGTTCCAGAGGCCCGAGGGGAAGGTGTCGGCAGGACCAGGTCCCTCCAGAGACCGGAGGGGACTTCCTGCCTCTTCCAGCCCCTGGTGGCTTCTTGGCCTGTGGCCTTCCGCCTCGCTCTCCACGGGATGTCTCGTGGGTCTCTGTGCCCCAGTCTCCCCTCCGTCATTGGTTGTAGGGCCGCCCCTGATCCAGGATGGTTCTGTCTCAAGATTCTTAACTCCCTGCATCTGCAAAGACGCTGTTTCCAGGAGACAGCAGTTTCTAGGGGCTGCTATTCACCCCACTTACATGGGCCCTGGGCACGTCCCCTGAATTTCCCGTGCCGCCTCCCTTATCCGGACAGGGGGCGGAGATATAAAGCACTCTCGTGAGAAGGGACTCCGCACATTCACTAAGCCCTCCGTCCATTCACTCGCTCCCCGGCCCTAGAGTCCATGCAGAACCAGCAGCGTCCTGAGCTTGGACTGGTGGAGGGCGTCAGGAAAGAAACAGGGACACGAGTGAAGGAGTGAGGTCACCGCAGGTCGTGTTTGGCGCTGGGGAGGGGAGGGGACAGGTGGGTGCTGACTGCGCAGCCGGCCGACCGTATTTCGGTCTTCCGTCTAGAACGTGGGTGCCGTGGGTGTGCAGATGCTGCGGGAGGGGTGCGCGCCGGTCCCTGCTTGTGAACCACGCACCGGACCTGCCAAAGGTGCTTTCTAAGCGCCTCCTTCGTTATGAGGCAGGTTTGTCCCTTGCGCCGAGCCAAGCCGAGTGCAGGTTCTGCAGACAGGTGGAGGTGGGGGCCTTGGGAGGCTTGCCTGCCGCCCCCACCTGGGCCCCCCACCCCCCCGCTTCCTCAAGGGCGGGTCCCGCTCTGTCCATGCGTTCCTCTTGGACAGCCCCAGTTAGCTCCTCACTGGCTTCGGACCCCTTGCAGGCGTGGGTCCTCGAGCTCCATGAAGGTCAAGGTCTTGAGCTGAGGGGCCAGCAAGCCGAGGGAGCTCCCCAAACCTCGGCCCTAAAGGCCCACCCAACACATGTCCCCTCTGCATGCATTTGGTCCAGAGGGTGTTAGCCGTGAGGGAGTTACCTATTCCTTGCCCGGCCTGGATCTGCCCGAATGCTTAAGGCTTAAGCCCAGCGCCCACCCCACCTGCTGGGTATGGGAGGGGAGGCCCCAAGCGGAGTAGGGTGTGTCCCCATGTGCCAGGCACACTGCCCTGCGTGTGACACTCATTCCCCATAATCTCCCTCCAAGGTTGAGATAGTTGTCTTTAGCTTACAGATAGGGAAACTGAGACGGGGGGAGGACTTGCTCAAGATCCCATACTAATGTTAGGGTTTGGGGGGGGTCTGACCCCAGGGGTGGCTTGAGGTCACTGCCCAGGGACCAAGAAAGGTGGGTGTTGGTGGTAAGAACCTGGAGGCCATGGGCAGCCGCCGTGTCTGCGCTCCCAGCCTCTGCAGAGTGTTCTCCACCTTGACCTCCTCCAAGCGCGGCCCAGCGCCTGTGAGCACTGCGCACCGTGATCTGCGTGGGGCTCTGGCAGCCCCCAGGCCTGGAGGGGCTCCTGCCGCTCCCCAGTGGCCCTCAGGGTGGCGCTCATCGACCCCATTTTGCAGGGGAGGACACTGAGGCTCAGAGCCATGCAGGGACTGCCCAGGTCCACACCATGTGTTAGGGTAGAAGCAGGGATCCAAACGGGCTCTGACTCCAAAGCCTGCGTTTCTATCACCACCTCGGGCGGGGTGGGGGGGGGGGGGTTCTCAGAGGGGCCACAGGAGGTTGGCTGAAGGCTCCAGGTGATCTCTTGGGTGGGAGTGGGGGCCAGAGGCTGCTGGGGGCCTTGCCTGGCTCCCCGGCCCCACCCCTGCCTTTCCGAGCTGGGTCCTGAGCCTCCCACCCACCCCAAGGCAGTCCGGGTGTGGTCTGCCCAGCAATGTGTCCCCAAAGTTGTCCACACCCTGGTCCCCCGGAGCCTGTGATTACTACGTTCGCAGGTGCAGCAAAGTCAAGGATCTTGAGATGGGGGTCCAGTGTCGTCTCAAGGGGCATTCACGACAGGGAGGCACGGGGGCCTGAGCCGGGGGGCAGGGGGGAGGGGAGGTGGCGGACGGAAGCCGAGAGACTGAAGGTGCCACGCTGCCAGCTGTGAGGAAGGAGACGGGGCCCGAGCCAAGGAGCGTGGGTGCCTCTTGAGGCCGGGAAGGGCCAGGGGACAGTCTCCCCGTGGGGTTTTCAGAAGGAGGCCGTCACCCCGGCACCTTGATTTTGGCCCCGTGAAACTGATCTAGAACTTCCGGCCTCAGAAACGTAAGAAAACACATTAGGGGCTGTCGTCAGCCACTATGTGTGCGGCATTTGAGATGCTACACCCCCCCCCCTCCCCGGCCCGCTATGCGCTCTGGCCATCACTGCTCCCACCGACCAGCCCAGGCTCGGCCTGCCGCAGCCCTGCCCAGCACGTGCCCTGTACCCACCTCGCCTCTGGGAAGGGGGATGTGAATGAAGCCCAGGCGGGCAGATGTTCAAGGCCTCGGGCACTCCGCCGTCCCCTCCACGGTCAGGACCGGCAGCTCAGGGCCCTCGCAGGGTGCCCAGGGAGGAGCAGCCGGGGGCCCTGTTAGGGCCGAGGGTGGGGGCGGCCTGGGAGGCAGCCAGGTAGACTGAAGCTAGGGTGCGGGTGGCCCCTGTTTGCAGAGGAGCCTGAACAGGACTGGAAGGGGCGTCATCACCCCCATTTTCCAGAGGCTCCTGTCGGGGCCCCGCCTGGGGCAGGGCTGGATTCCAAGTCCCCTACCTCCTTTGCCTTTCACCTGGACGTGAGGAGGGGGTGGTGGGCACGGCGCCTGGAGCAGCTGGAACAGCCAGGAGGCGCCCCTTCGTCGCTCAGCCTGGGCATGACTCGGGGGTACCGACAAGGACCCTGGGGCTCCATCTGGTCACCCTTGGATGGGCGGGGCAGAGGGACCAGAGCCCAGCTGTCGGGGACGGGCCAGGAGGAGCCTGGGGGACCCATGGAGCCTGGCGCACCTGCCCTTCCTCCCTGCTCGACCGTCCCTTCCCACGGAGCCCGAGAGTCAGCCCAGGCCTGGGTACCAGTTCGAGGGGTCCAAGGAGGTGGCCACCTGCTCAGGGCCTGGGTTGGCCTTCTGGGGGCAACTGGCAGAGGCCAGCCTCCTCTCTGTGTCCTCTGAGGCCTCCGGTGTCCAAATTGGCATAAGCACTGGAGACAGACAGGGCTCTGCCTGCCGGGGACCCTGGGGGCGCAATGGCCTGACCATCCAGAAGCCTGGCTTTCGGTGGGTCCAGATCCACTCACTGTCCGCTGGGGCTTCCGGTACAGGCAGCTGGGCCGCACTGGGAAAGGTGATGGCCGGCCGGAGATCCAGCCTGGGGGCCCACACGGGCGCCAGCCCCAGCCAGGGTGGCCATGGCCAAGTGCTCCCAGGAGTCCCACAGTCAGCCTTTCCTCTCCTGGCTTGGCTGTGCCCCACCCCCTTCCTGGGCCACGTGCGGTCCACGCCAGCCCTGGTGGCAGCAGGCCTCACACGGCCCAGGACACCCGGGGCCTCCCAGGGTCTTTCGCCTTCGCCCCTTATGCACCCAGTGCCCAGGCAAGAGGTACTGGGCTTGGCCCTGCCCTCCGGTCCTCGGGCCCTGGGGGGGAGGACGCGCTCCAGGAGGGCCTGCCCGGTGCGGGGCGGGGAGGCCATGGGGCAGCCTCCACTCAGGCCTCACCAGGAAGTGTCCTCGGAGGCCCCCTGTGGTTTCCATGGGCCTGAGGCTGGTCCGGAGGCCCCAGACTGGGGTGGCTGGGGTTTCACTTCTATTTTGGGGGGATGGTCACTCAGTCACGTGCGGCCCTTTGCTCCCCACCCTCCCCCTCCCTGGGTGGCTCCCAGCAACATTTTTTGCCCAACTTGAACTTTGCAAAGAAATGGGATCTTGGGCCACAGCTGGAAGGAGCAGAAGGAGCAGGGCTCCGCCTGTCCGCATACCCCTCCCCCCAGGGTGGGCAGGGGTGGGGGGGCCTGTGCATCCCTATTCACCCCCCCCCGGGTGGGCAGGGGTAGGGGGGACCTATGAACCCCCACTCACGCCCCCCATGTGGGCACGGGCGGGGGGGCCTGTGCATCCCCACTCACACCCCCATGTGGACAGGGGCGTGGGGGGGCTTGTGCACCCCGACTCACACACACACACACACACACACACCCATGTGGGCAGGGGCGGGGCAGGGGGCCACCAGGTGCCACACCACGTGTGATCCTGCGCAGCACTGTGGCTCCTCAGAGCCTCAGTATTTCCTTCCGTAGCCTGGGCGTGACAGCTCACCCCACGCGGTGGTTAGAAGCAGAGATGGAGAGAACCACAGAGCAGATGCTGGGGGCCCCTGGGGACACGCCTCTCCTCCGGTCACTGCTGAAGAAACCCACGGGGCACGTCGCTGCTAGGCCCAGGTCCCGGATGGGGGAGGTGTAAGAGAGCTCGAGGGTGGGTGGCCCCTGGGCTGGGCGGGGGGCTGCTCAGAGACAGGCATTGGGAGAGTCAAAGGGAGGTGACGAACTTCCTCACTGACAGGTCCTCACGGGCCGGTGCTCCGCGTGCAGTCCCAGCACGGGGCGGGGGGTTCCGGGAGGCTGGGGGTAGGGACCGGGGCTAAATAGTAAACCAGAAGACCTCCCTTCTGGTCAGAGAAGCCTGAGGCCAGGTTTTACCCCAACACAGCGTGAGGAAGGGCAGATCTGACTTGGGGGGCCAGCGGAGGGACTGAGGTCTGCAGGGGCGGGTGGGGTGGCCAGCCTGCAGGGACAAAGGCCTGCAGGTCTAGGGTCACCTCTGGGATGCGGTCCCTCTGGAGGGTTGACTGGAGGAGGAGGAAGGCCGTGGACAGGCTGCTGGAGCAGGTCAGTGATGGGGGGGCGGGGCCAGAACTCGGCCTTCACTGGCTTCCTCCCACCTTTCGGCCTCCGGCCTCCATTCCCGGTCCCCTGTGCCTGAGGGCGGCCTGAGGTCTGTGGGGGCTGCTGGGAGTGCACTTGCAGCTGCAAGACTGGGGTTTGGTGGCTGTGGAGGCCTTTGGCTTCCTGGCAGACTTTTATCCTTTTTGGTTATAGATTCGGAGTGGCCTTATGGTGACACGGTGGTGGGGCCGGGGCCACCAGGGACTTCTACAGAGGCGAGCACCATCCCGGCCACGCCCGCACACTGAGGCTCTGGGCGGGCATTTCTTCCTCACGGCAGCCCAGGCGGGGGGCAGGCACACTAGTGATCCCCCCTTTTTTAAAACTTTTTTTAACATGTATTTATTATTGAGAAACAGAGACAGAGCATGAGTGGGGGAGGGGCAGAGAGAGAGGGAGACACAGAATCTGAAGCAGCTCCAGGCTCCGAGCTGTCAGCACAGGGCCTGATGCAGGGCTCGAACCCACGGACTGTGAGATTGTGACCTGAGCTGAAGTCAGAGGCTTAACCGGCTGAGCCCCCCAGGGGCCCTCCCCTCTTTCTGAGCCAGGAAACAGAAGCTGGAGGACGTGTGTCTCGGACACACAAATGAGTGGCGCTCTGACACCAGGCCGGGAGCGGTTGGTCATCCCAGGTCATGTGACTGGTGTCCAGCGAGGTCTGGACCAGCACTTGCTAGAAGCAGGTAACGCCTGGCCAGGAGCAGCAGCGGGCATGGCCCCGCATGGCTCAGAGCCGCCTTCAGGCCCCTGGTATGCAGGGCCCTGCCCAGACCTGGCTCCCCATGGGGAGGCTACATGGAGAGAGGGGGCAGCTGCTGGGTGGGGAGCTCTGTGCCCTCCCTCAGGGACCTGGCCTCTGTGAGCCTCTGTCTTCCCATCTGCAAAGTGGGGGGGGGGGGCGGTAAAGTCCCCAGTAGGGTGGCACTCGTGAAGACAGACAAGGCACCAGGAATTTGGTGGCCGCTGCCTGGTCTGTGATGGGGACAGCAGTGTGGGTCCAGCTGTCCTCTCTGCCCTGAGAACCACAGCAGCAGGTCTGTGATCTTTACTGCAGTGACTGGGTCCCAGGTGGAGGGCGGTGGACCACCCAGACCTGGTTCCCGTGGAGGGGGTGGGGGGACAGTGCTAACAGGCAAGTGAATCAGGAAGGCTGCAGGAGGGAGGTCTCCATGGGGAAGGCCGGAGGCCAGGAGGGCTTCTTGGAGGCTGTGACTTCTGCGCTTAGTCTTTAACGTAGTGGCTTGCCTTGTAGACGGGGAAGAGAAGGGCCTTCCAGGAAAAAGGGCAGTGGGTGCAGAGCCCCAGAGGTGTGGCAGCCTCAGGCAGGTCCAGAACTCGGAGACTTGCGTGTAGGATGCCCTGGAATGCTGGGATCAGCCATTCCTGACGAGCCTTGAATGCCACGTCCAGGCCTTGGGCTGTGTCTGCAGGCCAGTGGAGGCCTCACAAGACCCTGGGCGGGGAAGTGACCGGAGGCCTTAGGGAGGCAGGCTGGTGTAACAGGTCCAGGCATGCAGGGGGGGCGGGGGAGGGGTGTCGTGGAGATCCAGGCGACAGAAAGGGATCAAACTTCAGAATAGATTGGCTTTGGAGGACAAGGGAGGGTCCAGATGAATTTTCAGCAGATGCTTACCAGCTTCTCCTTCGAGCCGGAGCTGGCTGTGCCATGAACAACACGGCCCTGTGCTCTCCCGGTTTATAGACAGTGGTGGCAACAAGTTAGCCAAATCACATGTAAACATGTGGTTACACACTGACAAGTGCAGCGAAAACTGGCAATAGTGCTCGCTCTAAGGGAGGTAAATAGGAAGTGGGGGAGAAGCAGCCTGCAGAGAGGGCTTGTGCAAAGGCCCTGTGGCTGGAGGCAGCTTCCCCACCCCCGGCCGGGCAGATCACCTGAGTGCCCAGTGCTCAGGGATGCCGGGAGTCAGGAGGGGCCGGCTCGGGGCACCTGGAAGCCCTGGGTGAGCGTCAGGCTTGGACATGTTAGAGGGTGGGTCAGGTGATCAGAGGGTGTGCCCCGGGAACAGAGGGCGCAGGAATGCAGGAAGGGGAGCAGGGTGCGTGCAGGCTACGCGAGACGTCCTGGGGAGGTGACAGGGAGGGGCCTGGGTGGGCTGGGGCTGGGGCTCGACCCCAGCATCGCGATGGGAACTGAGGCTGTGGTGTGGACAGGGGCCCACGACGGCCTTGTTACAAGACAGGCACCTGCGTCTGGCCCGGCCCGTTCTGTTCCTGGAGCAGAGCAGGGTGGGCTGCTGGGGAGAGGCCGGGCGGAAGGGAGGCCTGGGAAGGCGGGGGAGGGTCTCAGGGCCCTGACGACCCGCCTCTGTCTCCCCCTGCAGCATCCACAACGGGGTCATCGCCATCTTCCAGCGCAAGGGGCTGCCCGACCAGGAGCTTTTCAGCCTCAACGAAGGCGTCCGGTGAGTGGCCGTGCGTCCTGTCGTGTCCTGGGCGGGTGAGCGGCAGGGTGGCCACAGCCACGCCCCCAGAGCCACAGTGGGCAGTGATCCCTGGGCCACCGTGTGCACCTTGACCGCGGGCCCCGGCGGCGTGGCCCTCGGGCCTGCTGGGCCTGCGCCCCCGCCCGTCCTGAGGACTTCCTTTCCAGGGGGAGCAGGGTGGGACTTGGCCCGTGGCCCGGAGAACGCCCACGTCCCCCTCCCGTGCTGACCATCACGAAGGATATTATTCTGCTGAAGAGGAAGGACCCACCTGCCTAATGACGGGAGTGTCGTTCCCGGACGGGCCGTCACAGCCCGGCCGCGCGCCCCTCGTTTCCTGCGCAGGGCCAGGCAGTGAGCACTGGCGAGGGAGCCCGGGCCAGCCCAGCCCCTGGGAGCTGCCGCTGCGAGCTGGACACCACCCTGCCTTCCGGGGAATCTGCAAGGCCAGCCGCGTTAGTCCCGCTTTGTGATGGCGGCGGCTGTCACTCAGAGAGGTCAAGAGACTTGTCCAGGGTCACACAGCGGCTCAGGGAGGCATTTCCTACCCCCGTGCCATTCCCTTCCCGCCCTGGCCTGTGCCACCCCGTCGCCGTGTCAGCGTCAGGGAAGAAGCAGCAGCCCAGCTCTTCTCAGACTCAAGGCGGGAGTAGGGTAATCGGGACAGGGATCGTGTGCGTACAGAGCACCCCAGCTGGGCGGCAGGGCTGAGACGGCCCTTACAGACGGAGAAACTGAGGCCCAGGGGAAAGGGAGCAGCCAGAATCCTGGGCAGGGGCTGATGCCTCTCTCAGGCCCCCCACCCACCCAGGGGGTCCTGTTCCTTCAGGCTCCTCTGGCTGCCCCGGGTGGGGCCCCGTGTTGTGAATCAGGCCCCCACTGAAGGAAACAGGAGTTTGTAGGAAGCCCGAGGAACCTGCTGGATGTCTAAACAGCGGAGCAAGGGGAAGCATTCCTCAACCCCGGAAGGAGCCGGCCAGCACGGCCCCCGGCAGTCTGGGCGTCCTCGCCCTCCAGTGGCCTAGACAGCTGCCTCCCCACCTCCACAGCCCTTGGGGGCTGTCCCTTGAGGGAGAGGGTGCTGAGGAGGTGGGGGGGACAGGCAAGCCCCCGGGGCCCCAGGCCCCCCTCTCCGGCCCCAGATCCCTTACCGAGGCGGCCCTGAGGACTGGGCACTTTTTCATCTCCATTTTCCAGATGAGGAAACTGAGGCACAGGGATCACAGGTGGCTTGTTCACGGGGCTGGTGAGTGGAGCTGAGACTCCGGTCCCTGACCCCACGGCCTGTGGGTCGCTCAGGCCCGCCCCCTGCCCAGCCCCCACCCCATGTCTCCGTCACATGGCCGCACTCAGTCAAGGGAGTTTAATTGTGTGTGATACCCATCGCCGGTCATTAGCTTTGAGAGAGAGCCTGTTGGTGGCACTGTCACCAGAGCGTTCTCTGGGTTCTCGTGGCCGGAAGTGAGATGGGGTGGGGGCGGGCGTTCCCGGCTGTGCCCAGGCGCGGCCCAGTCCAGAGGGCGAAGAGGCACGGAGCTCTGATGTCCGCCCGGGACTCTCTCTTCCCCGGTTTATGTCTGTATATTTCTGACACCTTGTTCACTTTTTAAAAACACACTGTTGAGTGGGTTTTAGCACAGGGGTTTCGTGCAGTCCTCACGTTTTCACCCCCCCCCACATCCCAGTAAAAGCCCGTCTCCATGAGCAGCCGCGCCCCAGCCCCTCCTCCCCCAGCCCCTGCAAATACAAGGCGAGTTTCCTTCTCCAAAGATCTGACTTTTCTGGACGTTTCCCAGAAACGGAATCATGCAACGCACGTGCGACCTTTTGCGTCCGGCCCCTTCTATGTCGCGTGATGCCTCCAGGGCTTGTCCCGTCCCAGCCTGTGTCACAACCTCGTTCCTCCTGTGGCCGATACCCCTCCGCGCTCGGGGGAGGGGGGCTGCGTTCTGCTTGTCTCTTCCCCCGTGGACACACCTGTGGCTCGTCCAGCAGCACTGACCTAACACACCGTGCAGGGTTGTGTGTGGATGCGCGTCTCCCGGGGGGCGCACCTGCTGGGGGGGAGGTGGTGCACCTGGGGGCCGGGGGCGCACCTGGGGGTGGGTGACCATCACGGCCCTGCTCTGGTTCAAGGAACTGCCCAGCCTCCCTCCACGGCAGCCGCACCGGCTGCCTTCCTGGAGGGATCCGCCCCACCACCTTCTCACCGGGGGGTTGGGGAGGGGGTCTATTCTAACAGCTCGAGTGGGGGTGACCTGCCGTCTGTGGTCTGGGTTTCTGTTTCCCTGGTGACTCAGGACAGGAACTTCTTTCCATGTGCTCAGTGGCCATTTGTGTATCATCTTGCGGGGAGAGGTCTACTCACGTCCCTGGCCTGTTTCTAAATGTGGTTATTGATCTTTTCCTTGTTGAATCGCAACAGTTCTTTATATATTCTGGATCTGGCCTCTCGGCAGATACTGATTTGCACATCTGTTCTCCCACCCGCGAGTCGTTAGCTCCTGTTCCCGGTAGTGACCTTGGACGCGGGCGGGTTTAATCTCGGTGAAGTCCGGGCTGCCAGTGTAGCCCTCTCTCTCCCGCCGTTTCTCTGACCACCTTTCTCCTGAGGCCCCAGAACAGACCCGTTTTGCGTAAGAGTTTTTCCAGATAGAGAATGAGTCACTCTGGGCTGCGGAGGACTCCTGCGTAAGCACCCAGACCTCCTTTAGCCCATTTTGGATGGCATTGCCCCTGCGGGCTCGTCACACATCCCCCCTTCTATTTTTTTTTTAAGTGTTTACCTATTTGGAGAGAGAGAGAGCAAGTGAGCACAGGGGAGGGGTGGGGGGGGCGGGGAGAGAGAATCCCATCAGGCTCCTCACTGTCAGTGCAGAGCCCAGCACAGGGCTCGAACCCACGAACCTCGAGATCATGCCCTGAGCTGAAATCAAGAGTCAGACGCTTAACCGACTGAGCCAGCCCGGCGCCCCCACCCTCCTTACACAGAATCAGGCTCCAGGGTGCCCTGGTTGTGCCCAGCGGCCCAGGTGCCTGCCCTGAGCCTGGAGCTCCTGCCAGGGGGTCTGTCTGGGGGGCCCCTCCCCCAGCATTCGGTGGAGCAGCCACCAGTGTGCCCGGGCCGGGAGAGTCAGGAGCTTGTGGGCGGGAGCTCGGCCACCTGCTCGGTCCCCAGAGCCGCCCCCCCCCCCCCGGGCTGCTGGCTGACGTGCCGATCATGCAGCCCAGCCCCAGCTCCCGCACGAGGCCCCACCGGCCCTGCGGCTCCTGGGAGGCAGCAGGCGTGTCTGGACAGGGTGGCCGTGGCCTCGGCCTCTGGCCCTCAGATGACACCCAGGCTGGCCCCCTGCAGTGCCTTCCCCAAGTGGTGTCCCGGGTTGCACAGGCTGCCTGGGGGTCCCCTAAGGGTACAGGGGCAGCCTAAGCAGCAGGCCCCCAGGGGACCTCACCATGTGCCCTCCCTGGGCCTCAGTTTCCACATCTGTGGAATGAACACAATTCCTTTCATCAGCAACTGGGAGAGCCGGTGGGCACAGCCCAGCCTGGGGGCCACTCGGCCGGACATGCCCTCGCCCCTGCCCAGGGGCTCCTGTAGCAAGTCACGGTGGGGCAGAGGGTCCCCTCGGCCCTGCAGGAGACACTCATTCATTCATTCATGTTCATACACACTTTCACCTGCCAAAGGCCAGGGCGAGGGTGAGGAGGGCTTTACTGAGCACCTGCTGTCTACACCACGGGCAAGCCAGGACCTCACTTGACAGCCTGGCCCCTCCTGCTCTGCCTTCTGGCGAGTGTCAGGCTCAGACGGGGGAGGGGACGTGTCCAGCTACACAGGGACTAGCTGAGAGGACTTGCCCAGGCTCAGCCTTGGGCCTAAGAGAAGACCCCCCCCTCCTCGCCCTTTGCTCCCTGGCCTTGCCCAGGTGGCCCCTCGTGTCATGCCATTGGTGACCTTTAGGCACTGAGCCCGGACGTAGAAGTCACCCAGAGCTGAGGTCATGCCTCATCCTTGGGAACCAGACAGTTGGGAGAAGGTAGGGGGACTGTGGCTGGGGACAGAGGGTCACTGGACTCCACACAGGCCACCATCTGTCCCCTCGCTGTCCCAGTGGAGCTCAGCCTGGCGGACACCTCCACCGTGGACTTCACAGTGATACAGGGACAGCGTCGAACTGTGACACAGTGTGGGGCCCGCGCTGTGGGACGGGCCCGGGGCTGCCACTGCTCTGGAAGGCACGGTCCTCCTCCATCCCGTCCAGGGACACCGGCGCCACCTGTCAGGCTGTCGTGAGCTGAGGTCTGTGCCTCCAGGCTGTGGCCCCGAGAGCCGCTCTGGACACGTGTCCCTCTCCATGCCCCCTGCCCCATCTCTGCCCCTTCCGGCTCCAGGGGTGACAGCCGGCCCGCTGCTGAGGGCTCGCTGCCTCCCACGGACCTGCCCTCTGTGCGTCCCTTAGCCCCCACGCCCCCAGCCCCACAGCAGGGAGCCAGTCCAGAGCCGGGTCCTGCTTTTAGCTCCACCGGGAAGGTAGTGTAGCCACCCCTAAAGGCCTTTGAGGACCAGAGCACCCACTCAGCGGGGTGGGGGGGGCGAGTTCAGTGCCCCCCAGGCGGGCGCCCATGTGCACACACAGCTCCGAGGCTGAGAGAGAGGAGAGCCGAGGCTGAGCACTGGGCCTGGCGGTGACGTGTCCAAGCGCTTCGGGCTGTGCTTGGCATGGAGCCGGGCGCCCGCGTCCTCAGCCCCCAGAGCCGCGCAGGGCAGAGAACTGTCACCACCCGTACAAAGGACGAGGCTCAGATCCTAAGCTGGTGTGTGCTGTGTGGCCTCGGACAAGTCTCTTGTCCTCTCTGAGCCTTCTCACTTGTAAAAGGGAACCGTGATCAGCACCTGTGGCTGGAGGACAGAGTCCAGAGGGTGCAGGGCTGCGAGCTGGCGGGGGGCGGGGTGAGGGCGAGCTGAGTGGGGGGGCCCAGCATGGCTGGGGGTCTCCCTGAGAATGTGAGAGGTGCTTGTGACCCCCACTCCCCCCCTGGGGAGGTGTGTGAAGCGGCCGTGGGAGCCACAGCTGAACGCCACGGAGGCCCGCACCCCACCACCCCTGCAGTGCTGGGACAGGCCGACCACACGGCCTCTGCCTCCCGTTGCCCCCCGCTGTCGTACACCCTCCCCCTGCTGCCCCCCCTGCTGTCGTGCCCCTCCCCCTGCCGCCCCTCACTGTCATGCCCCCTCCCACCCACAGGCAGCTGCTGAAGACGGAGCTGGGGTCCTTCCTCACGGAGTACCTGCAGGTGGGTGGCCCGTCCCCGCCAGCAGGCCGGGGTGACTTTCCGAGGCCAGGGGGGCCGGGGTCACCTGCTCTGGGTGGGTATGTGGAGCCCAGGGTCCCGAGGACGCTGCCTCCCCGTGACTCAGTTTCCCCCTCTGTCCAGCGTGGAGCCTCGTGAAGGTGAAGGTGAACGTTAACAGGGCGTTTCAAGTGTGCGGCTCAGGGGTGCTCCGTGTCCTCACAGCGGTGGCTCCAGAGCCTCCCCGGCAGCCCCACATTTAAACCTAATTATTTTGATGTGTATCCACACATTTTGAGAGGTGGAGAGAGTCCCAGGCAGGCTCCCCACCGTCAGCGCAGAGCCCGACTCGGGGCTCAAACTCACGGGATCGTGACCTGAGCCGAAGTCAAGAGTTGGACACGTAACTGACTGAGCCCCCCAGCGCCTCAGGAGCCCCACGTTTCTACACACTCTCCACCCCCGCCCCCCGGCAGCCGCCATGTGCTCTCTGTGCCGGAACGTTCCTGTCCCGGAGAGGCCTTGTCAGCGGCCTTCCGCGCGGGCTGCTCCCCCGAGCACGGCGCTGGGAGGCGCGTCCGTGTTGCGTCCACCAGCGTCTCCCTCCTTTTGACGCCCGAATCCTATCCCCTTGGCGGAGACGCCCCATTTTGTCTGTCCATCCGTCTGCCGGTGAACGGCGGGTCGTGTCCACCTTTTGGCCGTTGGTGGTGCTGGGGCCACACGGTGTCATTCTCAGCTAAGACCCCCAGGGCGGCGTGACCCTGTGGACCCCACGCTCTGGGCCTCAGGTTACTGATGGCTGTCCCCACACCAGGACGTCAGGCAGGGGCCCCTCTCCTTGTGGGATGTGAAGGCAGCCACCTCCTGGTTCGGTCAGTTGTCACTGTCCTTCTGGGGAGGTGGGAGGGGAGGGGGCGAGCTGACATTCACCCCGGGCCTCTGCTGTGGCTGGGGGGCTCCTGGGGGCCTTGCCTGCCGCGCCCCCCCCCCCAGGGCAGTGACATCTCTGCGTGTGCCTTTCAGAACCAGCTGCTGACGAAAGGCATGGTAATCCTGAGGGACAAGATCCGCTTCTACGAGGGTGAGTCTGGGGGCCCCGCGGCAGGACTGGGCACCGGCCACGGTTCTTGCCGGTGTGGCTGTTGGGAAGTGTGACATTACTGGCCTTGTCTGTGCCCCCAGGGCTCTGGTGGAAGGGCAGGAGAGACGGCAAGACAATGTCTGACCCCAGGAGGGGACCTTCCTGGGGGGAGCGTGTGCCCCCCCACCCCCGCTGGAGCCTGTGAGGACCCAGAGACATCCGGGAGAGGCCCCCCTCGCTGCCCCCGGGGCCTTCTGGGGCCGTGAGCCCCGTCCCAGTGGCTGGGAAGAGCCTCAGGGGACTAGCTTAGGGCAGGGGCTGCCCCTCGGCTCCGGAAGGTCGTGGCTGGAGCGGGCCTGCTTCCTGGCCGGGAAGAGCCGCCCTGTTGGAGTCTGGGGGCCCTGAGCTTGGCCCCTGGGCCTTCCAGACGGGGTTCTCGTGTAAAGCTCATCCCCGCCCATGGGACCTTCGGGTCGTCCTTCCCATTCACGGCTAGTGGCGGCGCAGTGGCGACGGGCCATTTGTCGGCAGCCACGCTGTGCGTAAAGGGCGGGCGCGAGTTTGAGCCAGCCTGGCCCGGCACCGATGAGCTCCAGCCCCGCCGGCGGGGCCCCAGCGAGTCGGGAGGCGTCTTCTGGCTCCCGTGGCCTCGGGGCAGCCATGCCACGTCGCCGCCCTGCGGGAGCGAATTGACGCAGAGAGAGATGGAGCTACGGGAGGACCCGGCCGGACCACGCCTTTGCTAAGGCCGGTTCGTGCCGGACCCTGTGCTGAGTTCAAGGTCCGCGAATAGTTCTGAGCACCTTCTGTGCGCCGGGCACCGGGCAGCTCACTCTGTGCTGGACCGTCCTGTTTCCAGCCACTGCCCCCTGGGGTCTCCTGACAACCCTGCAGAGGAGATGCCATCACTGCAGTCATGAACATGGAGGGAAACCGAGGCACGCAAGCCTGCTTCCTGGGCCCACGCTGCTGCTTCGGTTTCTACTCTGATCCTGGAATGAAGGAGTGTCAGCCCATTTCTCAGAGGACGACACTGAGGCTGGTGTGCTCCGGCCGAGCTCAGAGCTGCGTGTCCCCTGCTCTTTCTGTACCCGCTGCTTCTGTCAGGGGGCAGCTTGGAGGCAGGAGCCTGAGAAGGGCCACCAGGATCACAGTCCCGGGGAGGCACAAGCACAGACTGCCAGTGGTCTAGGCTGGCTTCCTGGAGGAGGGAGCAAAGTACGCCAGCAGGATGGGACAGGAGGGTCTGGCGCCCAGCGGACGCCCTCCCACGCCCCTCTCCTTACTCAGCACATTCCACCGCGCCCGGGCCTCCCACCTGCCCCCGCGCAGCGATCCTCAGAGAAGAGAAGCTTTGTGCGGCCTAGCGGGGTCGTGCCTGGAGCGCCCGTGTCCACCAGGCCACCCAGAGCAGGGGAGCGCCCGCCCCGTCCCACCTCCCCAGGCCTGGGGGCCACAGGGCCTGGCCTCCAGTTCCCATCCGGCCATAGCCCTCAGCCTCCGTGTCCCCGTCTGAGTGCTCTGGGATCTGGGGACTCCACCTGTGCGCCCACGACAGGTCAGGCCCTAGGTAGCTTCCGGGGACCTGGGGATGGAAGAGATCCAGGCTGCACCTAGCAGGGACTCAACAGCCCAGTTGGGGACACAGACATGGACCAGAAGGTGACAATTCAGTGTGATGATGGTCAGGGTGAAGGGAAGCTCGGGGGAAGGAAGGGTCAGTTCCATCGGGGCAGTCAGGGAGGACTGCATGGAAGTGGTGGCCCTTGAGTTGGGTCTCAAAACCTGGTCTGTTGGGGAGAACGTTTGTCCCCCTTCAGTACACGCCATGGGGACAGTAGCCGATGCCACACTCTGAGCGTCAGCCTTTGGGACCCACTCCGTCCACCTCCTGCCCCAGTGTCCCAGAGGCCATATCTTCACCTGTGCCTCTGCTGGAGGGGCTGTGTGGCCTCATGCGGGGTGGCCCCATGACCTTGCTGCCTACCCCCCGCCCCCAGAGAGGCCTTGGACATCAGCCCTCAAGCAGAGGGAGAGTCCTGGGCCCAGGAAGCCGGGAGGGACAGCCTTGGGGTGGTCTCTCCCCTGGACCATTTCCGAGGTGTGGCTCCGCCGTCTCCGACGGTGACTCACAGGCACGAGCTCCGGCTGCAGCCGCGACAGCCCCTCGGCGGTCAGCCACGTGAGGACCCCACGGAGGAGCTCCGGGCCCCGGGCTCAGCCTCCTCTTGTCCGGCAGGAACCCCGCCTGTTACGGGTCCCTGGCCCAGACTCCTCAGCCGGCTGCACCCCGACCCACCGGGCTGCCCCCCCCTCAGAGCCCCCGCAGGCGCCCCTTCACTGCCCTGTGGTCATCACGGGCACTGGGGCCCGAGCCAAGATCAGCCTGGTGCTCCCCGCTCTCCGGGGCCCTCGGCACTCGGCCTGAACAGAGACGACAGACCGACCGGGCACTGACTGAGCGCTCGCCACACGACTGACATGTGTGACGTCCACGGGGTCCCCAGCAGGGCAGAGCAGGGCCCCAGCTCCACACCACCTGAATGACCGCTGGCGACCCTGTCGCCCCCCCTCCTGCCACCCCTAGACCACAGCGGAGAACTTGGCCAGGGGGGAGGCTGTGCTTCCTGGCCCCTCGGTGTCTCGTGGGGCCCGGAGTCTGTGTTTTACAACATCCGTCTTCCGCCGACGCCGGTCTGGCCCGTGCCCAGAGCCACCCCACGGCCGGCCCAGGGAACTGAGCCGCCTTTCTTCTTGCCGGCGACGGCGGGGACCTGAAGGGACCTCTGAATGGGCAGGGCTCCGCGGGCGGGTGGCACCCACCCGTCCTGGGTTCTGCAGAGCTGGGTGTGGGCACCCAGGGAGGGCCTGGAGCTGGGTGCCAGGCACGGGCCCCCAGTGCCAGCAGGTTGGCCAGGCATAGAGGCCACGCCTCCTGAGCCGCCCCCTCCAGGCTCCCCTCCCGGGGCCCCCACACCTACACGGAGTTGGGGGCTTTATGGGCGGGGGGAGGACCGGGGGGGGAGGGGACCCGGGGCACAAGAAGAGCGAGGAAGAGCAGTGACGGCCCTTGTTCGTGGCGCGTCCAGCCAGTCCCACAAGAGCGGCCGGCTTGTGGCACTTCCCCTCCCCCCCACAGATGCCTCCCACACCCCGTTTCTCTCCAGCCGGACTCTAGTCTGACTTTCGGGGGCCGCGGGGTCCCACCAAGCAGCAGAGGCGTCAGCGACACGTCCCGGGCTGCAGCTGTTCAGTCCAGGCAGAGAGGCCGAGGGCTCAGTGCTTTGCACTTGCTGGGGGAGCCCCTAGCCGGCCCGGGGACGTGTCCTCTGTCCTCCCCCCTCAGGCCTGGCCGAAATGCCCAGGGCTTGACCACATGCCTGCCTTCCGCACCTCTGTTGTGGTTTCCGCACTGAGGATGTCAGTCAACCTGGCCAAAACCATCCTCCTAAATCGGCTTGGTGGGCACCTCCTCCAGGAAGCCTCCCAGCCTGATCCTCTCTGCTTCCCGCTCCTGCCTGGGGCTTGTCGCTGCTCTGGGATGTGGTCTCGCTGGCTCCCAGGCCCCAGCTCGGGCAGCCCGGTGTGGCCGGGACCGGGGGCCTAAATCTGGAGACTCCTGACTCTTCATCTGCCCACTGAGGTCACCCCTTCAGTGGACAGATGACTGTGCTCATGGTAGCTGTTTGGGGGTCCTGCTTCCACATCCTGTGACGGGTCTGGGGACTGTGAGGCCCCTGTGCACGCCCCATGGGGCCCAGCACGGAGCAGGTGCTCTGTAAACATCTGCGTGGGTGGGTGGGTCCCCCATCTGCTTGAGGGTCACCGCGGCAATGGGACAGGACCCGGATGATGTGTGCGGCGGCTCCGGGGGGAGGGGGTCCTGTGTGGGTCTGGAGGTGACAAGAAACCGGGGACCAGCAGCCACTGCTAACCGGCGCTTCCTCCGCCCCGCACCGTTTCCGCCCATTTCATCCCTGCAGCCCTGGGAGCTTGGCTCTCGGCCACCCTCGACCTGTCCGGTTAGTGGGGACACTGAGCAGCGAACCCCCCACAGAGCTGCTAAGTGCGGTTCGCTGTCGTCTTGGGGGCAGGGGACACCTCCGGCCGACACTGACCCCCTGTCTGCTCCTGTGTCCTGCGGACGGAGGGAGGGTCCTACCCGGAAGGGGCCCGTGCAGGGCGAGCGGTGACGGCCCCCTGTGTCCACAGGACAGAAACTGCTGGACTCGCTGGCGGAGACGTGGGACTTTTTCTTCAGTGACGTGCTGCCCATGCTGCAGGCCATCTTCTACCCCGTGCAGGTGAACGGCCCCTTCGGCTGTGGGACCCCCGGGGCCGGGGAGGGGGCACGGCCCGGTGATGGGCGCAGCCCTGGACCTTCCGGAACCCGTTTCCCACCCACAGTCTGGACATGCGGACAGTTCCCTTGTCCGGGCCGTGTAAAGCGCTGAGCAGCACATAGTGGGCTGTGCCCAGCACGCAGTAGGGGCTCGGCCTGGGGGCGCCGGTGGAGGCCTCTCTTCAGGACGAGGCTCATCCAGGGAGGAAGACGGGGTGGAAGGGGACCTGAGGGCCAGGGAGGCCATGGCCCCGTGTCTGGCCCCGGGTCTGTGGGCGCAGAGGGAAGCAGGGGTCCCCCGTGACAGCAGCCGGGCGGGCGCCGTTCTGTCTGCAGGGCAAGGAGCCGTCGGTGCGCCAGCTGGTCCTGCTGCACTTCCGGAACACCATCACCCTCAGCGTGAGGCTGGAGGACGCGCTGGCCCGTGCCCACGCCCGCGTGCCCCCCGCCATCGTGCAGATGCTGCTGGTGCTGCAGGTGGGCAAGGCCCCGGGGGGGCGGGCAAGGCTCCCCAGACCCAGAGCAGGTGGCTTGTCAGAGGGCCAGAGGGAAGCGGGCGGGGCCAGAAGGTGTTGGAGAAAGAGGTGAGTTTGAGAGAAGGGAGCCCAGGAGTGCGAACGGGCGCAGAGCTGCCCCTCTGGGGCAGGGGGCCGCGCCTTCACACCCTTCCTCCCTCCCCACGACAGTTCCAGACATTCCCCTGGGCGGGCAGCTCTGGGAAGGGGCCAGCAGCCGGGGGGCAGGGGCTGCCCAAGACAGCGGAGGATGCGATGGGCTGCCAGCAGCCTTTCCCGCAAACGGGGTCTTTATCTTGAGCAAACTGCCGCACCCAAGCCCGGTGATGGGCACAGCGCGGTTTGCCAGCTTCCCCCGCCCACGGGGACGGGACCTGGGGAAGCTGTCAACCAGCCCATTTCACAGGTGGGAAATAGGGTCCTTCCTCGCCCAGAGCCACCACGAAGGCCTGGCCCCACCGAGGCTGACAGGCTCCGGGGTCTGTTCCTTGTCCTCCGTCCCCCCAGCCCCGCCCCCACCCATCAGGGTCTGCGAGGTTGGTCCTGGGGCCCCTGGGGCCCCGGGTGACCTGTGCAGATTCCAGGGCAAGGGAGGGGCTGATGAGTGTAGGGGTGAAGGGTCCCAGCCCCGCGCCGGAGCTGCCGGATGTCCTGGCAACCAAGCGGGATGCGGAGCGGGCCTGCCGCCGGGCGCGGGAAGGACTTTAGGTTAGACCTCGGCAGGGGTGAGGCGAGGTGTCCCTCTGCCTCTTTCTTCACCTGCGTGATGCAGTGAAATCGCCAGCCTGCCGGGCACGTTCAGGGATGATGGGGAGGAGTCAGATGCCTAGCCCTCTGTGGGGCTTCTGGGAGCCCGCCGTGGCCGGGCTGGGGTTCAGCGCCCAGACGGGGGTCCCACCTCGATCCCATCTGTGAACAGCACCCTGGCGAATGGCCAGGCTGGGGCGGTGCTGCCCCCTGGTGGCCTGTGTGCCTGACGCACCTTCCCGGGCTTGGCACCGTTGCCCTGCTCTCCTGGCCTGGCTTTGAGTGAACTTGTCTCACAGCCCCGTGAACTTGTCCCAGATGTGTCTGAAGTCACAGCTGCTGGTTAGCAGGTGCTGAGGGCCTACTATGTGCCCTTGGCCTCACTGCAGGGAGTTCCTTCCCCCTCCCTGTCGCTGGGGCCGGAGGCAGTGCCAGGGAACTTGGGTCCTCTGTGTCCATCTAGATGGCTTATGGGGTGCCCATGGAATCCTGCCCCCAGACCTTTGGCGTCTGTAGTGATGGCTCGTCTCTCTCTCTCTTGACGTTAGGAATTTGTGTCTTCTCTTTTTTAGCCCAACCGGAGGCTTAGCGATATTATGGATCTTTTCAAAGAGCCTGCTTTTGGTTTTTTCTCTGTCAGTTCCCTTGAATTCTGCTCTTATTATTTCTTTTCTTCTGCTTCTTTCTTCTTTTTTTTAAAAAATATTTTTATTTAAAAATATTCTTATTTTATTTTGAGAGAGAGAGGCAGAGAGCGAGCAGGGGACGGGCAGAGAGAGAGGGAGACACAGAACCCGAAGCAGGCTCCAGGCTCTGAGCTGTCAGCACGGAGCCCGACGTGGGGCTTGAACCCACGGACCGCAAGATCGTGATCTGAACCGAAGTTGGACATTTAACTGACTGAGCCCCCCGGCGCCCCGGGCTTGTGTTTCTGATACACCTGTTCGATCCTACACTTCCCCGCAGGCACGGCTCTCCGTGCTCCCCATAGACGTGGGTCTGTGTTCATTTTCATCCATTTCACATCACTTTAGGGTATTTGTGAAGACTTTGTCTCTGATCCATGTGTTATTTAGAAGGGAGGGAGTGGCTTCGCCCCCATACCTGGGGATTCCCCCAGACACTTTTCTGTCCTGGGTCCCTGGCTTAGTCTCGAGGTCTGAGAGCCGCTCCCGCCCTGGGGGCCCTGCCTTCACTGCCCAGCGCCATCCGGTGACCACTTGCCTCCCTCCCGCTCTTGCAGGGGGTGCACGAGTCCCGGGGGGTGACCAAGGACTACCTGCGCCTGGAGACGCTGATCCAGAAGGTGGTGTCGCCCTACCTGGGCACCTACGGCCTCTACTCCAGCGAGGGCCCCTTCACCCACTCCTGCATCCTGGGTAGGGCTTGGCTGGGCCTCGGGCGGGAAGCTGGGTGACCGCCGGCCCCATCCACCTCTGCCCAGGGCCCGGGCCTCCCGGTGAACAGGCGGCCAGAACCGGGCCCCTCGGGGGTTTGCTTCCCAGTCACGCAGCGCCCCTGTCCTGAGCCTCCCCGAGCCCTGCTGTGTGCGGGGCCCTGGACGCCCCAGGGCCCGGGGTCCCTCCTTCGAGAACCGAGGGGGCCGGGCAGGCAGACGCCGTGTATGGGGACGGGCCCCACGGAGGCTTCTGTGTCCCAGTGAGGTCACCCCTGGGCTCAATGCGGAAAGTCCAGAGCCAGGAGAGGACGCAGCGTGTGCAAAGGCCAGGGACCCAGAGACCTCGCTTGTGTGGAGAATGACAGGGGAGGGGAAAGGGCCGGACTGAGGCCGCCTGGCCTGCGTGTCTCCTTTAACAGACGGCCCGGGGCCCGTGCAGCTCTGTAAATAGAGTGGCTACTGTGTGCTGGGCCCTGTTCTTGACCCTGAGGGGTCAGCAGAGACCAGGCCCCACCCCCACAGGCTCTCACCAGCAGGGAAGGCAGACCAATGAGTAAACAGGCCCAGATGAGTCCCCAAGATGACCCACACCCAGGAGATGATAGAGGCTAGGGTTGGGGGAAGCCCAGGAGAGGCCAGACTGGGAGGTGCCTGCCCAGCCGAAGGAGTGGGAGGGACCGGGCCTGGGGAAAGAGGCACGTGGCATGTCCTGGACAGAGGGGACAGGCGCGAGGGCCACGAGGGAGAACTTGGAGCCGCCTGGGCTGGGCAGGTGCTCTGGCTCCCGCCCTGGAAGGGGCCCTGAGCCGCTGGCTGTGCTCAGTGCTGCCACCCAGTGTGTGGCCTTTGGAATTGCAGGGCCCTGCATGGGAGCCGGAGCCCTGCCCTTCTCCCCTCCCCTCCCCCGCCCAAGGCGCCCACCACACTGGGAATAAAATCTCAGCCTCGACCTCACGACCTGACACGGAAAGGCCCTTTGTCATCCTGCCCCTGACCTAGTATTTCACCACTTCCTGACCTGTGGCCCACTCACCTGGGCTTGTCCTCCCCCCACCCCCACTTCCTGACCTGGGCTTGTCCTCCCCCCTGCCACCGGGCTCCAGGGCAGACGCCGGAGCTGCATCTGCCTAGGAAAGTGTTAGCACACAGGAAGTGTTAAGATTTTTTACTGTACCGGTGGGGAAACTGAGGCATGTGTACATTTGAACCAAGCAGTTGACTTGAAACTCCCTCCACTCCCCACCTCACTCTCTCTACCTCCCCCAGTGTCCCCCGCCCTGCCCAGCTCCCACCCATCCAGGGTGAGGCTGGGGCTGAGGAAGGAAGGAAGGAGTCACAGAAGGGCAGACCCAGGGTCAGAGCCAGGGTGGGAATTCGCATACCACCCCCACTTGCCAGGCCGCCCCAGCAGGGGTGAGGCGGGGCCTGTGGGAACCTGAACCCATTGGGCTCCTCCGCGGGCTGCCCATTCCCACAGAGCTGAGCACACAGCAGGTGCGGGCTGGCCTCTGGCGAAGGAAGGGCCCGGAACACAGCTGCCTAAGTTTCCCAAGTGGCCGCCTGCCGCCCTGACCCCGCGTCTGTCCGTCCGTCCGTCTGTCTCTGCAGAGAAGCACTTGCTGCGGCGCTGCCGCCCCGGGGACGCCCTGGCCAAGAACCCGGTGGTGCGTTCCAGGAGCTACAACACCCCGCCCCTGAACCCCGTGGCCGAGCACGAGGCCGAGGCCGCGGCGGCCGGCGGCCCCGGCGCCCGCAGGCACTCCGTCTCCGAGATGACGTCCTGCCTCGAGCCCCAGGGCTTCTCCGACACGCCAGGCCAGGGCCCCACCGTGGCCTTCAGACCCTCTCCGGTCCCCCCGACGGGGCCCTGCCCCAACAGACTGCACCCGCCCGCCCAGCCCCCGGAGCCCTGCCCAGACCCGGCCCGCGGCTCCCCGTCCTCCTCCAGCCCGGAGAACCTGGTGGACCAGATCCTGGAGTCCGTGGACTCGGATTCCGAAGGGATCTTCATTGACTTTGGCCGGGGTCGTGGCTCCGGCATGTCTGAGTTCGAGGGGACCGGGGGTCGGCAGAGCATCGTGTGAGGTCCTCAGTCTTTACCGCCCCCCCCCCGCACGTGTGTGTGTGTGTGTGTGTGTGTGTGTGTGAGCGCCCGTGTGCGTGCCTGTGGGGTGCGTGCGTGCAAGAGATTTTTTACTCCGTCCGGTCCAGCTCGCCCTGGGCCCCCGGCCATTCTGTCATCCTGAGTCTCTGTTGGAAAGACCGTCACCGCCCCAGCCCCCGGCCCCACCCCTGCTGGGTCGCACGGCCACACGGGCGCAGAACAGACATCGCCACCCTGGCCCCCGGCGTCCCCATCCACAGAGACTGAGAATCCTGTGGCTCAGCCAGGCCTCCAGAATGACTCCCGGAGCAGCGGGGGGCCGGTAGCAGACCCTCCTCCCCCTTCCCCTCACCTCAGGCCACGACGTGACCGCCTGTCCCAGGCCCTCGGAGCAGCCTGTCCTCGCTCTGCCTGGGGCGGCCGCGGGCAGGAAGAGGGTGGAATAAAACCTGTCTGCCCCCATCCCGAGCTCCCGTCTGCGCCGCCAGGCCCCCGCCGTCCTCCCGCAGCCCCCACCCCCAGAGAGGGAGGGCCCCTGTTGCCCAGCTTCCGTGTCCCTTCCTGGCAGTGGGGCCCCCAGGCCCCGGCGAGAGGCACTGGCCAGCCTCAGGAGTGGCCGGGGCCGCGGCAGGTAGGGCTGCCCCCTCGAAGGGTCAGGGGTTGGCGTGGCCGCCAGGGGGCGAAGGGCGCACGGGGTTTCTTCTTGGCCGGGCGGGGGATGATCTTGCCCCGGGTTAGAATCCAGCCCCCGGGCCCCATTCAGAGGGCTCAGCCCTCTGGTGGCGGTGCGGTGGGAGTGTCCCATGAGCAGATAACAGGGCAGACCAGCCGGTGAGCAGGCCTAGCAGAAGGGGGACCTGGGGGCTTCTTCGAGTCTGGTGGTCGGGGAAGGAAGCCCCCACCCCACCCCGCATCTGCTGGAGGATCTGACTGCGTGGACCAGCTTATCCCGCCTGCCAGGAGCCCCAGCTTCTGTTCAGAATGCAGAAGGAGAGGAGGGCGGAGCCCCGGGGAGCTGTCTTGTCATTGGTGATCCGGGGATGCACCGCCTTCCTGTGCCCCACGACCTCTTGTCACTCAGCAGCTGCTTCAGCAACAGGCAGGTGGGCCCAGGTAGGGCTCAGCTGTGCAGCTGGGGGAGCAAGGGAGGGACCCCAGCCTCCGGGGAACTGGGCTGGGAGGCCGTCCCTGGGCTGGGAACCAAGGAGAATGGCTGGCGGGGCTGAGCTCCTTGCCCTGCCCTCCTTGGCTCCCAGCTCCTTCACGGAGCTCAGGACACACTTGAGACCAGCTGATGCGCGGGCGGGGGGTGGGGTGACCATCATCAGCAGGGTCCCCTCAAGGCAGAAGGGCCTGGCAAAGGGCAGAAATGGCAGGGCTGTCTGGACTGCCCTCACTGGGGTGCTGGGCCCCTGTTCTGCCCCCACCCACTGGGGATAGGGGCTCCTTGGTGGAGGTCTGAGCACCCCAGGCCCCTGTGGGCTCCAGGGACATCTGCTGGCACATGAGCTCATGGCCAGGGGTGGCCTTTGTCTGTGGGCATTGCTGAGCGCTCTGGCAAATCCTGCCCCGGGGGAAGGGGGGGCGGAGGGAGGTCCCATACCCCAGCCAGTGGTGCCTCACCTGCAAGAGAGGCCGAAGCCCCAGGGGATGGGCGCTGAGCCCGGGTCCTGAAGCAGTGGGGGGGCTGCCCCCACACCCCCTTTAAAGGAGCCTCTCGTCATGTGGGCTGGAGCATGTCCACGTGGTATACCCAGGCTTTTTTATTAAAATGTTTGTTTATATTTGAGAGAGAGGGAGACATAGGGTGAGCAGGGACGGGGCAGAGAGAGAGGGAGACACAGAATCTGGAGCCTGCTTCAGCACAGAGCCCGACACCGGACTCAAACTCCTGAACTGCGAGACCATGACCTGAGCTGAAGTTGGACATTTAACTGACTGAGCCCCGCAGGCGCCCTGAGTTACACTCAGCCTTGTTCAAAAAATGTTAAAGGTAATCTACATCAAAGCATCTGGTTATAAACTGGTAAATGACATATGAAAAATCAGGGCTGAGCGCTACATAAATTGGGATAAATGACCAGCTATGGGAGCCGCCTGCCCCAGATCCACGGACCGTGTGGGCCTTGGCCTTAGACAAAACGCTGGTATCTCCTCTAAGAACCAAACTTTCTTACACTGAAGGTCACATCCCTGATCAGGTCTCACTTTGGCCACCGGGGAGCTCAAGCCAAGCCCCAAGCTTGTGTCTGCCCCATTAGTCTGCTGTTCTCGCACCCCACCCCACACCCTATCGTCAGTGTCTCCCCCTGTTCCCTCCACGGGATTTGGCACTGAAATTTGGGGGATAGAATTAGGGTTCATGGGACTGGGAGCGTAGTGCAGGAGTTTTTGTTTTTCTTTTTTTTTAATTTTTATTTTAGAGAGATTGACAGAGCGTGAGCAGGGGAGGGGCAGAGAGAGAGGGAGACACAGAATCCGCAGCAGGCTCCAGGCTCTGAGCTGTCAGCACGGAGCCCCACACAGGGCTTGATCCCACAAACCGCGAGATCATGACCTGAGCGGAAGTTGGACACTTAACCAACTAAGCCACCCAGGTGCCCCTAATTCCCCTTTTTAAAGGCCCATCTCCAAGGCTGAGGGGAGATTATGACCTGAGCCCCCCAGGCGCCCCATGGAGTTTTCTTTAAAAGCAGACTGGAAAGACATTCTTTTTTTTTTTTAATGTTTTATTTATTTTTGATACAGAGAGAGACAGGGCATGAGAGGGGGAGGGGCAGAGAGAGAAGGAGACACAGAACCGAAAGCAGGCTCCAGGCTCTGCGCTAGCTGTCAGCACAGAGCCTGACACGGGGCTCGAACCCACGAACGTGAGATCTGACCTGAGCCGGAGTCGGACGCTCAACCGACTGAGCCACCCAGGCGCCCCTGGAAAGACATTCTAGTTGTGGAAAATCCCGTCCGTCTGCAGCACTGTGCCCTGGAAAAGATCTGAGTCCAGGAGAGGCCCCTGGGGCATTAGCTTCCGACGTCCCGGGAGACCTGCTCGGGCAGCTGAGCCCGTGATTGGTCTGTCCCCTACGAGGGGGCCACCCGTCCTGTCCCAGCCACAGGTCCAGGAGTCTGTTGAGTGACATCATTGGTTACACAGCATCACCAGGGACGGAAGGTCTCCACTGCATCTAAGAAGCCTTCTTAGTGCTTTTGTCTTTGTTTGTTTGTTTGTTTGTTGTAGATTCTCCTGAGGTTCTGACGACCTTGCCTTTCAAATGTGGGGTTTCAGGCCCAGCCCACACCTGCTGGTGTCGCATCTGCATTTCAGCCAGATCCCAGGGGGATCGGATTCGAATTCACGCCAGTGAGGTGACTGACTGGAGTCAGCAAACTCCTGGAGACAGAACGTAGAAAGCTGGTCGCCAGGGGCGTGGGAGGGAAACGGGGTGTTGGGAGAGTTTCAGTTTTGCAGGATGAAGAGTTCGGCCCTTCACACCGCACAGTGTGAGTGTCTTGAACGCGGCGGCAGTGCACACTCAGAAGTGGTCGTGCGGGGGCTCCGGGGGACTCGGACGGGGGGGGGGGCGCTGACTCTTGGCTTCGGCTCAGGTCATGATCGCGGTTCCTGAGATTCAGCCCCGTGTTGGGCTCTGCGCTGACAGCAGGGAGCCTGCTTGGGATTCTCTCCCTTTCTCTCTCTGCCCCTCCCTCCTCCCTCTCTCAAAATAAATAAATAAGCATTTTTTAAAAAAAGAAATGATTATGAAGGAAGAAGAGGATGGATGGAAGTAGAGACGGAAGGAAGGAAGGGAGGATGGAGAGGTAGAAGGAAATGACAGAGGAAGGAAGGAGAAAGGAAGGAAGAATGGATGGAAGGGAGGAAAGTGGGAGGGAGGAAGGAGGGAGGGGGAGATGGAAGGAAAAAGGAAGGGGAGGAAGGAAGGAGGGAAGAAGGATGGATGGGAGGAAGGGAGGGAAGGAAGGAAGAGGAGATGGAGGGAGGGAGGGAAGAAGGGAGGAGGGAGGGAGAAAGGGGAGAGAAGGAAAGGAGGGAGGGACAGAAGAAGAAAGAGCTCCTCCCCTCCCCCTGCTGGCTCCTTGGTTGAAGCCCCAGGGGGAGGAGCATCGCTCTGGTGGGGACAACGGTCCCCACTCTCCGCGATTGCCCAGCAGTGTCCGGGGCAGGGTCCTTGGGGCATCAGTGGAGCACCAGCCAGGGGTGCACAGGGCATAGACTCAAGCCCCGAATTCCACGGTGCTCTTATGTGCTCTGGCTCCTGACCACACGGAAGGCCATGCCTCCTAGTTTCCTGCAGCTGGAGGGGCCGTGGGACCAGCCCTGGGCGCAGCTGGCACGTGGACGCTCTGGTTGGAGCCGGAGCACAGCACCGCCCAGTGGACTCTCCAGAACTCTCCTTCCCTCTGCCTGGCGGTGGTTAGGAGTCCAGAGGGGACCGCTCTGGGAGGTGGGGGCTGGGGTCTGCAGACACGTCGTGCGAATGAAAAGTAGACCTAGTCTGTGGAAGCCCCTGAGACTGGGGGCTGTTTGTTACTTGGTGGGACCTGGCTCAGTCTGACTGATGCACTCCTCTTCCCCGAGGACACCCTAGGGGAGCGGGGGGAAGGCTGAATGGGGGTACGTCGTCTTACGTGTTTGTGTGCATTGTGTGCCCTCATGGGCAGAGACGGGCCCTGGGTTCTGATCCTGAATCCATCGCCAACTTCCTGTGTGATATTGGGCCAGTCCTCCGTCCTCAGTTTCCACATCTGTAGCAGGGATTTTCCCAAATATAAAATTCTGCAAATGGTGGTATTTCTTTGCTTGTCCACGCACTGTGGACGCGAGCAGAGCATGGCTCTGAGACAAAGATCCTCGACGCCAGCGTCCCTGATTTAGCAGCCCCACGCGGACGACAGAGCAGCGGGCAGACAAGTCCTGAGTGGGCTTTGACCTGACGGTGGTAATGACTTAGCACTAAACGGGTGGTGTTGCCCCCAAGAAAGCGTCTCCTCACTGACTGAGGTGTCCGCTTCGAGCTCAGAGCTGCTTTCACGGCTGTAAAAAGCTGTAACAATATCAAGTGTCACGCACAGCATCACGAGAAGAATTCCTCATGCCGACCTCTTTCCACGACGACGGTTTGGGGAGGGGGGCGGGGACGCGAGCCAGGAGGACGCGGGTCAGGCAGGGCTCTGGTCTGCAGGTGACCAGAGCACTTTCCGGCTGGTTCTGGAGAAGCAGTTCATCCCGGGCTGTTGAGAGATCCCAGAGTTGTCAAGGGGGTGGGGGGCGACATTGGCCTAACACGCCCTCCAGGAGCAGTGCCTCAACCCTGCCCAGCACAGAACTGACGAGAAAACAGCCACTCCCACAGTCACTGCACCGGGACGCCCCCACTCGGATGAGATGCTGCCCTGCACGGAGATGCTCCCCCTGCACTGAGATCCTCCCCCTGCACGGAGATGCTCCCCCTGCACGGAGAGGCTCCCCCTCTACTGAGATCCTCCCTATGCACTGATATTCTGCCCCTGCACAGAGATGCTCTCCCTGTGCACAGATGCTCCCCCCGCCCAGAGATGCTCCCCCTGCACTGAGATGCTCCCCCTGTACAGAGACACTCTCCCTGTGCACAGATGCTCCCCCTGCACAGACACTCCCCCTGCACTGATATTCTGCCCCTGCATGGAGATGCTCCCCCTGCATGGAGATGCTCCCCCTGCATGGAGATGCTCCTCCGGCACACAGATACTCCCCCTGTACTGAGATCCTCCCCCTACACTGATAGTCTGCCCCTGC